>PVJA010020957.1:0-36258 GCA_004027025.1 Myocastor coypus | reverse complement strand
TCTGTGAAAGCCTGAGAGAATGTTTTTCTCTGGGTGACTCTCCTTAGACGCACTGCAGTTCATTCATCCCTTTCCTCTGAAGTCCCATAATCTCCTTGACCAGGAAATTTGGGACACCTCTGAGTTATAGGATATTACAGCACAGGTTCTCTTATATCCTGGGTCTTTATTGACCTTGAAGGGCTAGGGCCAAAATATTTTGCCATGTGATTTCTTACTCTTGCTCCAAGGCCTCATGTATCCAAGGGAAGCAAATCACTCACCAGAGATGGTCCCACACTGGTTGAACTTGGCCTCCAAAACTACAAGCTAACCAAACTTCTTTTCTGTATAAAGTATCCAGCCTCAGGTATTAAGCTGTAACAATGGAAAATGGACTAATACGATTGGTACTGTTATTATTTGAATATATATTTTTCTAAGTATTTTCCTTAGAGGATTTTTCAGAAGTACGCTTGTCTTTCAAAATAAATTAAACCTTATAAAGATTTTGGCTGTAGAAGTAAAGCATATTTCTTTAAAAAATTAGATAACACAGAAAGTATATATATAACTTAAAAAATATATTTTCCCAGTCCAAGGATAATAATTTACCTTTTTAGTTATACAAATTCATATTTTTACATATATATGCCTCTGTTGTTTATGAAAAATTACATATATTAGTTTTTAACTTTCTGGCTTATTTTCCTTTAGGATTGATTTATACCATTGGCTTTCAAAATTTTTGTACTATGACACACAGCGAGTAATAATACTTTAAACTGTGATCCAGTGTAGTGTACGTACAATGATTATGCATTTATAATTGAAATTAAAATCTCATGAACCTATACTCACCTCCACTGTGCATGGTATACTCTGTTATTTTCTATTTTATTCTCTTTCATTTAAAAAAAGTGCTGGTTATGACCCAGTAAGTTTATTTCAAGACTCACTAATGGATTGTGACTTGCATTTTCAAAAACATTCTCCTATGCTGCAATTTTAATGGCTTTATTATATTTTGAACTGCATGGTTTTTAAGTTGCATGGAATCATATAGGAGGTCTTGTCCAGCCTCTTCACATTATACAGAGGGGAATGAGATTTTTATTTTATCAATAGCTGGTAACAGAATTCCCACTGGGAGGGAATTTTCTTTGTTTAGGAAATACCTTCATGAATGCATATTGCTAGGTTTGTGCAGGGGAGAGAGCAGCTGAACCATTCTATACAATGAGTAAGCAGGAATTTGGAATAGAGTCCATTGAGGCTAACAGTAGGTGGGGTAGGCAAGAACTCGAGTAAAACAAAAAAGAGAAAAAATCGAAATAAGCTTTTAGAAATAAGGACATCTAATACTAAGTTTATGTTATTTGCATTGCCGTTGTAAATTCATGTACCTGCTCAGGTTTTTAGCAAGGTTTAAAATTTGTCACGTCTCTTTTAAGAGCAAGGGATAAAATTACAACTCAAATTGGATTAAGGAAAATAAGCTTGGGGTGTTTATTTAAATATGAAATTGAATACACCAGGCATGGCTGGATCTTGGATCTTAAATAATGTCGCCAACATTTGGTTCTTTAAAATATATTATTTCTCCACTTTGTCTTGGCTTTTAGATGTTAATTCTCAGTCCTCTTCTTTTAAGATCCATTATGGCCACTGTTATGGAGTGCTGTGTTTGTTCCAGACTGGGTCACGTGTTCACCTTCGGCAGCAGAGATGATGTCACATCTGCTTCTGCTTGGACTGAGGTGGGCCAGGAAGGAATGGAGCAACAGTGGTGGGAAGCAAACACAACACGTGGCCGCGACAGGATCATCCACACAGATGCTTCCTGTGAGTAGCAGAGATTAAGAGGTTAATTCGTTACCTGCTTGCCCCGGAACAGAATAGGATCCCATAGGTGGGACATCACAACGATCACTAAATAGAGCTGAGAACAAAATAATAACACCTCTGGAGTTGTGATGGAGGCCTCCAGACTTTCTACAATTTTTACCAAGTACGTCTGTCAATTTTGTTTAGGTGTCAAAGGGAAAGCAGGTTTCCCGAGATACATGGATCACATAAATGGGGAAACTGAATCCCAGAGAAATTCAGAGGCTTCTTCAAAGTTCCAAGCTGATTTTTACTCAGGCCAGTCCTGCGTGTATCCTTACCACACTTTGGCAGCGTTTCCTCTGTATCACTCAGCCACTTCCCCTTTCTCCTTCTTGTTCCATATAACCAAGAGATTCCTCAGCGTCCTGTTCTCCAGCATTTGCTCATTAGCCGGCATATGTTAGCTTTCTGTCTCTTTGACAAAGTGAGCTTTGAGGAGGAAAAGTTTAAATATCACAGTATCAGAGGTTTCAGTCTCTGATCAGCTCGTTTCCTTGCTGTAGGGTTAAAGCGAAGCAGAATATCATGGTGGAGGGGCATGAAGGGGCCAAGTTGCTCACTGGCAGCCGGAAGCAGAGAACTTGTGCTAACGGGTGTTCTCCTTCTGCTTGTTTCTCCTGGGTCCCCATTGCATCGGGTAGTGAAATCCACAGTCAGAACAGGTCTCTCTCATCAATGTGTTCCACTTGCCAGTCCTTTCTGGAAACACCATCGCGGATACATCTGGCAGTGCACTGTACTAATATCCTCGGAGTTCTCACTCCCATCATTTTGGTCGTCCAGATTTATCATGACAGCTCCTGTGCCCAGGGCTCAGCCAGGAGCAGGAAAGGGGAATTCACATGGGGATGAAAGAGTCAGGCTTATCTCTTTGGGAGCCAGGAAGCTCAGATCTCTAGAAAGATGCAGCATCCAACCAGAGAAGTAAACCCAATGATATCAATGTAACAAGATAGAGGACAAAAATTTTGTGTGAGATCTCCTCAATAATCTATTTTCTGTAGAAACTATGGGTTTTTCCTCTGTAACTTGTTTTGCTAAATCACACTTAAATTGTATTGTTTTTAAATACAATTTTATTATTATTTTTAATTATTTTTAAATGCATTTTGTTGTTGCAGGGTCTCACTACACAACTCAGACTCATAGTGATCCTCTTGTTTCCACCCTCCCCACTGCTGGGATTGCAGGCATGTGCCACTACACAGGGGCTCTAGCTGGCTCCTCCTGCCCTGGGTTCCTGTGCTTGCCTAAGGTTGCCTAGGAAGATGTGTTAGTTATCTGAGCTACCTCCCCAACCCTGTGTATTATGTCCTTAAAAAGCCAGGCTTTAGGGCTTTTTTTTTTTTTTAGATTAATCATCTGTTTTCTTATTTCTTATTTATTTCTTTTTTCTTTTCTTTTTTTCTTTCTTTGTCTTTTTGAGACAGGGTCTCACTATGCAGTTCAGGCTGGCCTTGAGCTCACTTTTGTAGCCCAGGCTGGTCTCTAACTCACATCAATCCTCCTGCCTCAGTCTCCCAAGTGCTGGGATTACAGGCATGCACCACCAAGCCCAGCTATGTTTTCTTATTTCATTGACTTCTGTTCTCATCTTTACTATTGTTCATTTCTGCTTTCCTTAGATTTAGTTTTCTGTCATTTTTCTTACTTTTTCAAACTGGGACTTTAGAGTGAAAAAAATAGGGAACACCTCACGAATGTGCGTGTCATCCTCGCGGTGGGATCATGCTAACCTTCTCCATATCGGTCCAACTTCGGCATGTGTGCTGCCGAAGCAAGCACGAGACAAGAGAAGCTGAAAAAGAGATTGATTAATTAGCCTCCTACTTTACAGGCTTTTGTGTCTATGATTTTATTTAATCTTTCCAAATTTTTTTGCTTGTTTCAGGAACACAAGTGAGGGGAAGGAAAGAACTGGAGGGGATGTAGAGGTTGGCAGGGGCTGCGCTAGGAAGTCTGGAATTTGGCTGAATGAATGGGTGAAGGAGTGCTGCTGACACCTGCATTTATTTACCTGAGATGCTACCAAAACAGAAGCATCACACACTGGGTGGCTTAAGCGACATAAATTGTTTTATTGTCTTATAATTTGGGAAGCCAAATTCAAGAGGCTTGGCTTCCTCTGAAGCTGTGAGAAAAGGATCTGCCCCCCTTTTATCTCTTAGCTTCGGATGGGCTCTTGGTGATCTTTGGGGTTCTTTAATGCAAAAGGCATACCCACCCTTTCTGTCTTCATCTTTACACGGCGTTCCTTCTGTGTCAGGAACTGTGTCTAGATTTTGCCAATTGCATAAGCACACAGTCATGTCGAAGGAGGGGACCAACCTATTCTAGTGTGACCTCATTTTAATATAAGTATTGACATCTGGCTCCACTGCATTTCCAAATAAAGTCAGGCAACGATGTCCTGAGGTTTAAGGCTTTGACATCTGAATTTGAGAGCTGCAGCATTCAACTCAAAACAACAGATGAGTGGGATCTTGAGAAAATCTGGGTTGAACAGAATTAAGCAGATTGTTGTTTATTTTAGAGTCTCTGAAGTGGTTTTACAACGCGTCTGCAATTTTTTCACACTCTTCTCATCGAGAACTAACACCTCTGTTCCCTCCCTTGAATCCAGGACTAACAGGGTATGGTGCAAATGACAACGTGTGATTTTGAAGGCTGGATAGTAGAAGGGCCAGGCCATTTGCCACAATATGGAGTCATCAGTAGACATGTGCATGTTTTCTTGCCTGAGGTGCTTATTTGAGCCTAGTTCTCTAGTTATTCTGCCCATACGCAGATCTGAGCCTTTCCAGCTGAAGTCTCAGATATCCAGTGTGGGGTCCCTGCTGCGTCCTAAGTTTTATAATTCACAAACATGATAAAAAGGTATTGTTAAGCCTGTGTATTAATGAAGGCTATTCCAAGAAAACAACAGAGATTTGTATACCTATCTATCCATCTATCCATCATCTTTCATCTAGTGCATATAATTTCAGGGCAGGTAACACATTTCCACAGCATATATGTTACATAAGATATGTTTCCCCATTCTATTGGGATGTTTTTTGAGAGTATCTCTGGGTCCTGCATCTGTGGATTCCATCAACTATGGATAGAAAAAAAAAAAATTGAATTGTGGCTGTACTGAACATTTAAAGATGTCTTTCTTATTGGCATTCCTTAAACTATGTAACAAATACTTACAAATCATTACATTGCATTAGGTGTTACAAGTCATCTAGAAGTGATTTTGAGTGCATGGGAGGATACATAATATATAAAAATACTATGTCAGTTTATGTAAGGGATTGGAATGCTATGGATTGTGTTGTCAGCAGAGACTTGGAGATAATCCCTCATGGACAGTGAGGGGTAACTTTATATAGAGAGGGTTAGGTGCAAGGAATTGGCCCTGGGATTATGGAGCTGGAAGTCTGAACTCTTACAGGTAGGGCTGGAAAGCTGGAAACTGGGATCCAAGGGAATATCTAACATTGCATTTAAGTTCAAAGGTATACTATAGGCACAATTTCATCTTCTTCAAAGGAGTTAAGCCTTTTTATCTCTTTCTCATTAAGTCTTAAACTGATTGGCTAGATGCACCCATATTTTGAGGGAAATTTGCTTTACTTGCAGTCTACAGATTTAATTGTTAATCTAACCTAAAAACGTAGAGCAATGTCCAGACTAGTGTTTGATCTGAGTACTGTTGCCCGTGAAGTTGACACATGAAGCTAACCGTCACTACCTGGGGTGCTATGCGGTGGGAACAGTTCCTCACAGCCTGCTGTGATGGGCCATGACCTTCCAAGTGGTCAATAACATGAGAATTTCCCAATTCTCTTTGCTCTCATCTCCCCTTTCTCACTTTTAAAACAGGTTGTTGGAGGCATGTTATTCTGTGGAACACGTCTAAAGAGACCTGATTTGAGGTCAGACAGGACCACGTTCTATTTCCTGGCTGGCCTCAGTCCTAGTAATGTGAACCTGAACAGTGTATTTAAATTTTCTGAGCCTTAATTGCCACATCTATAGAGGGAGATAACTATACTGGGCTCACAGCGGTTGTCAAGTATAAATTAAATGCACAGTGGAAATGGTCATGGTCTAAGTGATGCCCCGCCCCCCAGGGCTCCTGTGTTGGGTGCCTGGTCCTCAATATGCCACTCTTCAGAGGTGAGGCTTTCGGGAAGTGAAAAGACCATGAAAGAACAAGGATAATCCACTGATGAGTTCATAGCCCAACGGGTTTATTAAGAGGTGGACCTGACTGACTGCAGCAAGTCAATAGGGACATGGCTTTCAAAGATTTGTGCTGTTTTAGTCCTTTCTTCTCTGGCTCTCTGGTTTCTCTTTGTTCCGGCTGTCAAGCTTTCCTACACTACACCGTTCTGCTGCAGTGTTGTTTCCTACCCCCTGGCCTGTCACAATGGAGCCTCTCAACCTCAGACAGAACCCTCCCAAATTTCAAGCCTCAAATAAATCTTCCTCTCCTAAGTTAATATTCTCGGGCATTTATCACAACAATAAAAAGTTGATCGATACATAATGGGCTTGTGCTATATCTGGGTACACAATTATTTTTAGTTTCCCTTACTGCTTTAGTTTATTTATTTACCAGCCCAACCCCCAATTTTGCCAGTCTCTAGTGCGGCTCCCTCTTTAAAGGTTTTCGTTGTGATGCTTAAGCTTTCATCCCAATTTCTAGAAGGTTCTCTCCCTCCTCCATCCCTTTATGCTTTCCATTATTTATTTTCCCCTCTCTCTTCACTTTCCTTTGTGAAACCAGGTCTCCCTCACTGGGGAATGTGGCATGTTTCACAGATTTATCTTTCCTGTCATGTTAGCCGGCCGTGGTTCTCTGGACCACTGCCTCCCATTTCCCACGTGGGGCTGCTTTCTCCGCTTCAGCTCCCTGCCTTCTGCCTCCGGCCGCTGCAGCCCCACCCCAGCACTCCCTCTCAGCTCAGGACAGACCTTCTCCTTCTTGCCACAGGAGCAGTGAAGAACTGGCTGGGACTTTTTTTTTTTTTTTTTTTTTTTAACTGATGTGACTCGAAGTTCTGGACGGGGAGAAAGAAGCTGGTGTTAAATATTGGTGTTCACTGCTCCTGGGCTAACATGCTTAGAGCCCATGGATCCAACTCTATGATCACTGACAGAGGTGCTCATACCCTGCCGGTGACCGTAATGTGCAGGACATTGGAACTCACATCCATCTTCTACCACCCAGTCTAAGGCTACTCCTAATATCCTCAGCAGGAGACTTTATTCCACGGTGACTGGCAGTGACAATTTTCACTCTATTTCTGGAACTCTGGCTCCCTTGTTAGTGAGTTTATATTGTCCCAAGGCCTTCTGCATTGGCCAGAGTTTGTCAGAGAAACATAACCCATAGGCTATATATCAAGCATATTCTATAACACATCATATTTATACACAATGAAATATGGAAATCGCCAGGAATTGCTTGCATGGTTATAGAGCTGAGGAATTCACACCCAGAAGAGTTGGTGGTACAGTTCCAGCCAGATGCTGGGTAATTTATGTTGAGTAGATGTTTATTGGATCATAGTTCTGCAGGCTGGGAAGTCCAACATCATGGTGCCGGTATCCAGCAAGGACCTCTTTAATGTACTTTTACATGGAGGAAGGCAGAAATGGAAGACAGAGTGAGGGAACCAAACTGGCCCTTTCGCAGGCATGAGCATGGAGTACTTAGCTTTAATCACCTCTGAAAGCCAGGAGACTTGATAGAACAGGCTTCATTTTGGATCTGATCTTAAAGGCAGGAGCAGAACAGTGTCCCTGATTGAAGACAGTGTGGTGGGGGAGCCAACATTTCAAATGTTAATCTCATCCAGAAGCATCCTCATAGACGTACCCAGAAGCAATGTCTAACCACATACAGCTATGGGGCACCCCATGGCTCAGGCAAGTTGCTGTGTAAAATTACCCCTCACACACTCCCTTACTATGGGACCCCAGGTGCCCATCACCAGTGCGGGGTTGCTCCTGTCCTTTTCCTTATGGAGTCAGCTCCACATTCTGCAAGAACTACTTATGGATTGCAGCCTTCTCCTGGTTTTAACAAAAAATCACCCCCAACTTCTGACCTCCATATTATCTCTACCACCCGACCCACTTGCTTTCTTCATGGAACTTGGTATTATGTGGAATTCTCTTGCTCATTTTATTTGTTCACATCGTTTGTCTTCCCGTGTACAATAGGACTTCCACGAGCACGAGGTATTAGTCTATCTTATTCTCCACTGCATCTTTGTACACAGAACAAGTAAGAATCTCAATAAAGATTCTCCAGATCAATGAACATAGATTCTTGTTGTTCAATTTGGAAGCTTTTGTGTGAATGTCCAATTTGACCTCTTCTTCTCTTTCCACTCCCAAACTTGAGCAAAGCGCATAGACATCTCTTGGATGAATGGATTCTCTTTAAGGGAGGTGATTATGGGAAAAGGCTGAGTTTAATATCTGAAATAATGCTGTGATAGACACAGAAAACTGTTATGGAAATAGAAGCCTGAAACCAAGAGTGACCATGGTGGCACGAACTCCCAGAGGTGTCCAGGAACTAGGCAGAGCTTTGCATTCTCCTACAGTGTGAAGTCATCTTTATAACAACCCTTTTCAGGCTCTCAGGAGACCTGAACACTTTGCTACACATTGTTCCCAAGGAATACTATGTTAGTTTGTCTGGTCTGCTGTAAAACAAAGTGCCACAATTTGGTAGTTTAAATAAGGGAAATTTTACTTTTCTTCTCCTTTTAAAGCTTTTATAACTTCTTAAAACCAATTTTTCATGCTTACATCTGGTAATCTAAACAAATAACTTGAAGACAACATTATGCACTATAACAACCATTATTGAATTCCTTTATTTTGTTTAGTAAAATTCTGATTTATCTGTAAGCGTTTTTTGTTTGTTTGTTTGTGTATTTTGCATACTATTTAAAGTTTTTTAAGAGAATATATTGTTGGAAACATTAAAAAAACAGAAACACTAAATCTACGGGAGGAGGAATCAGGTAGAAGTCTTGAAAACATAGCGATAGGCAGAGAGTTCATGAACAAAAACCAAACTGCACAGGAAATAGTTCTAGGAATCAACAACTGAGGTCTCATCTTTTTAGAAAGTTTCTGCACATCAAAAGAAATCACCAATAGAGGAAAAAGAAAACCCATGAATTGGGACAAAATTAACCAATGTCCCTCAGACAGAAGGACTTCCATCTAGAATGTATAAAGAAGGAAAGGAGAAAAGAAAGAAAAAGAAATATATATATATATGTACATAGGATAGCTTGGATAATTGTACTGCTGATTTTTGCTGGTCTATTGAAAGGATCAGTTAATGGTTAATATTTTTTAAAAAATTAAATATTTTTTGACCAATTTTGCATGCTTACACCTGGTAATCCAAACAACCAATTTGAATACAACAGTATGCAATATAACAACCACGGTTGAACGTCTGTAATTTTGTTTAGTGAAATTCTGTAGCATTTCTATTTTTTCCACACTTTTCATTCTTTTTAAAAATAAAAATACTATTTAGACTTTAATAAAAAAAAGAAAGAAAGGAGAGACGCTTATTTTGTCCCAGTTCTAGAGGCGTGAAGTCTTAAGATCAAGGTATTGATGGGGTTAGCATCTTGTACAGGTTGTAATGGAAGAATCGATGTGCGGCTTTCTCTCTCCTTGATTTGATCATGGCCATCTTTATATTCACGTGCCATTCCCCTGTGTGCACGTGTGTGTACAAATTTTCTTCTTTTTATCTAGACCCTTGTCATAATGGAATATGACCAGCTCTATGACTATCATTTTTGCTGTCAGAGATATTTTTTTGTTTATTTTATTTTAAAGAGTAAAAATAAAAATAAAACCAAAAATAAATAGCAAAATTAAAGACAGGAACAAAGTGGCATGCAACAGTACCTATGGCACAGAATTTTAAAGCAAGGATACATAATTAACAATGGCTGTTAAATATTTTCATTGTTAAACTTGTTGCTCAGATTAACATAGGCACGCAAGATCAGTCAAATAATAAAAACTTCCTTTTAACTTGACACCTCTATGAAGAAACTATTTCTAAGTTAGGTGACATTCTGAAGCTTTGAGTGCTATGAGGTCTATATATACACATCTTTAGAAGAAACACATACTCAACACATGGCTTAGGCCAAAATGACCACTTCCAAGCTGCTCTAGGAAGACTGCAAGGCTCTGAAACCCGTGTCCTAGAAGAATACTCTGATAAACATCCATCGTTTTTCCTTAGCATGTACCTCCACTCTTGTGCACACAGCATCCATATGTTTCTTTGAGAATTCACCCCGTGACACTCTCTTTGCATATAGTTCAGGTAGAATCGACCCCACACCCTAGATGTAAATTTGGGCATGGAACCTAGGTAAAATCAATTGATGTATTTCAGCCTTCAGTCACAGTGATTATTTTAAGCTAAGTAAAGCTGACTCTATGAGATACAAGTTTAGGATGTGATAGGCTGGAAACTTGGGAGTTCTGGGAACCACCTTTCTCAGAAGAAGCCAACAAAGGTAGAAATTTGTAGCAGATGTAGAGAAAGATTGAGCATAGGGACATGGTTAGTGCCCCTTAACTGAGCCATTGCTGAAGTCATCTTTAATGGTGAATTTAGAATAGGTCCCCTTCTTGGCTTAATGCCAGTTCCATGTGGGGTTAAGTGATTTGTAACCAAACATGTTCTGATCGATGTAATTATGGCACCTCCTCCCTCCTGTCTGCATACCTCAGTAATTCCAGGAAGCCAAGAAGAAAATTTCTTTCAGGTTTTCCACATTGCCTCAAAAGACTGCTACAAAACCCCAGTGTAGATTCTTATAATTGGCCAAGGAGAGCAAAGGGCCAGGCTGGAGAATGTGTGCCAACAAATAACACAAGCAGGCAAGACTCCTGGTGATTTTATAATTATGTGAAAAGACCTAAGATTTTTGTAAGGCAGGGGTCAGCAAATTAAAATTCTCCCAGGAGCTAAGGGCCTCTGAATGCTTATTTCCGATAATCTTGTTTATGTCCTGGGGTAAATAAATCTGTCTTTTGTTCACTGTTATTCAACTCTCAGCACTGTTGGTAATTAAAGGGGCGGAGGGTGGAGAAATGAATGAATTCTTTAATTGGCTGTGTTCTGGGTGACTCAAGAGTAAGAAGAAAAGGCCCTCGTGGGCAGGGGTGGGAGTGGCCTGCTCTGCCGTGGAAAAAGCTGCTAAAATCCTGGGCAGCTGGTGATCAAATGGCACAGGGGAGGAGATCCATCATCATTAGCATGATCAATGAGCGCCAGTTGAGCCCTTGCTGGGGTGTGCTAGGGTCCCCCTGAGACACAGAGAGAGAACCAGAATAAATGTCTCATTTCAGGAGTCACCCTATGTCAAAGACTCCCTGGTGCAAGGGTCATTCATCCACTGCTTTCCCTCCACCACCACTCTGAGGGTTTGTGAAGCTGATAAAACAAAGCAAACAATCCAGCTGATCTCATAACCCCTTACAAGGTGATGATATAGAAAGTGGTTAATGAACACAAATAACAATAACAAATACAGCAGCTACCAGATGTTGAATGTTTTCCACATGCTGGACCCTGCATGGTGAGCACTACATACATGATTTCTTTGAATGTTTGCAAGAATTCTGCGTTAGAGGCACAACTGTCTGCATGGTGCAGATGCAGAAATGGAGGCTCAGAGAGGTTAGGTAACTAGCAGGAGGTCTAGCAGCGGGTAAGTAATGAAACCAGTACTTGTGTTCCAGGCAGCCTGACTACACAGTTGCATATGTTTCCTTCAGGCTACCGTAGAGTTTTGCTCTGCTTTTTGTAGCTCCTTTGTTCTTCAACCATGTGTTCTATCTCTGAGTCTCAGGTTTACCTGCGAAGTGGGGATAGCAACACTTTTAGGGAGCAGGGTGCACGGGTGGAAAAACAGAAAGAGACTTTGGTTAATTTAAGCATGAACCAGACTATAGAAATGAGCTCTCAAGCTAGGTAAAGATATGGAGCCAAATTAGTACTACGAAATGAAAGCACACATTCTAAACAGGTTACACACTATATGGCCCCAACTGTGTGACATTCTGGCAAAGGTAAAATGATGGAGAGGGCGAAGAAGATCAGTGTTATGCAGAGGCTGGGGTTGGTGGGGGGATACATAGAGCATAGAGGATTTTTAGGACAGTGAAACTACTTCATTGATATAACAACGGTGGCTACATCTCATTATATGTTTATCTTCACATAGAAGATACAACACCAAGATGAATCCTAATATGGATTGTGGCTTAAAGGACAATGATACCTCAATGATGTGTCACCCCCATTCATGTTGGGGGATGTTGACAATGGGGGAGGCTATGCATGTGGGAAACCAGGGCACAAATGCACAATCTCTGCACTTTCACTCAATTTTAATCAGGATATAAAACTATCCTAATGAAGGTTTTTAAAATACAAAATGTTCTGGAAGGATAATGGAGAAATTGTGGGCTTCCACTGTTTTCTACTTTCATGGTGGGGGACTAGTCCATCTCTCCCCAAGAACTGCCAAACAGGGGATTTTCTCCGAACCAGAACAGTGTTTAGGTAATGAGCAGAACAAATAGCTCCCTCCACAGTCTGACTTTCTAATAGGACCCTGTGGTGATGCACGTCTTCAGCACCAGGTCTGACACAAAATAAATACTCATTATTGTTGCTATCATGAATAATAATAATATCCAAGAAGAAAGAGTTCAGCCCATCCCCATGCCTTTGTATATAAAGTATTCTGAGGTGCTTTTCCTGTGAAATGATTTAGATTTCTTTTATGAATAGAGACATAAACCCAGCTAACATATCCACGAGACAGAAGGATGCTGGCATGTCTTTAAATTGGTCACTAAAGCATGTCCTCAACTGGGAAAAAATCAAAACAGATTGCATCTAATTTCTCACTGTTCCAAGCAAGAAATTACCTTTTTAAGTGAAACATCATGGCTTTCCAGCTGTTTGCAAACACAGTTTCTATGGCATGTCTTGTCTTATACTTGGCTCAGGTTCCTGGGCTAGATTGCCTGTCTCTGAGGGGTTACCTGGGTTTTCATAGACAAGAAGCACAAAGCATCCACTTTACTTTTTTAGGATATTAGGAGCTTGGTTTTCTGCAGATGGTTATTCTAGGAAAAGTAAGAGCTTTGCAGCTAGACAGCCTTTGGTTTCAATCCTGGTTCTACTACTTCCTATTGTATAACAGTTGGGCAAACTACCTCTGTGGACTTTATCTACTTGTCTTAAAAATTAGATAATCATTATTTATTTCCTAGTGTTTTCAGGTGGTGCACAGTATCTACTGCCTTGGCTATAGATTCAAGTGATACCTTTATACGAATTAGAAAAGCCTGCCTCTTTGTCTTGAGGATGTGTCTTAGACTATAGTTTGTGGTTTTCTGAGGAGACTCCAAGGACATCTTTATCGCTTCCTCTATTGTAGGTGGATGCTTTTGTGTGGCATACAGCCTACACAACAGTTCACAGTGGGCCTGTTTTTATCTGCCTATTAAGCATTTAAAAAAAATGCCTTTCTTCTATTAGCAGACACATGCTCCTCGGCCAAAAGGATGTCCAAACTGCCTGAGATAAACTGAATGCTCCAAGGAATGCAGATGTGAATCCGACTATGTAGAGTTTTCTCCCTGACTGGGAAAAAATAGCACTTTATATGTACTGGAAGCATGGTGGCTCTGTTCCTAGTTGTACAGGATAGGCCTGTTTGTGCTAGCAGGAGATACAGGCGATAGGTAAGTATAATCAGAGACAAGTAGAGATACGAGAAGGGACCTCTCTGGAACCAGTCACTAGAACCAATTCCTCTTCCTTCAACTCTAAGCTCTAACTCACTACTTTCTGTTACATGAGCTCAAACATTTGTTTTTTGCTTAAGTTAGTATGAATTGTTTACGTGACACAACTAACACTGTTCTGATGGCTGGGGAGTTGTGGTAAACTGTATTATATGGGAAACCCCTAGCTCATAGTATCACTGCTTCCATAATAATCATTATTGTCACAATGCCCTACATGAGACTCAGACCAGTTTGTTTTCTTGGAGTGAAAGAAGAAAGTGTGTTAATTAGATTTTGGATGTCAAATATGCTGATAGGCCTTGATTTCATGCCATGGCAGATATTAGTACTCAGCGGAAAATATGAAATTTTTAAGGCTACAGTGTCTTTTTGATACTTTATCATTGATATTTTGCCTTGGGATAGTTTCAGACTCCTTTCCTACCAGGTGCTACAGGCGGCTACTTCTAATCATTTAGAAATGAAATGGGAGATGGAACTGAACATTTTGATTTGGGGCAATTTGTGACAAAATCCACTGCAATCCATTTTTTAAGCCTCTGACTCACAGAAACATGACTACAGAGGTGAGAAAATGCTGCTTTAAATTAATGCCAGGAAATAAAGGACTCTGAATAGCACTGCAGAAGCCTAAATGGCTAATGAGGTTTGGCAGATGGATTTTGCGAGCATGTGTAGCACGTCTGGGTTAACAGGCAGGAGAATTCCCAAAGCCACAAGGGAAGATTAGCTGGACTCTACCACTGTCTCTGGGATAAGACTCAACCTGAAAATCTTTGGGGGATGGAGAGGCCTGGGTGAATTTTCTATCTAGGCAAAGGCTTTGCGGTAGAATAAAAAACAAAGAAAAATTGAACAAAAATGTCAGTTTTGTTTGTTTGTTTGTTTTTTTCTTACCTCCTTGTAGAAACGAAAGAGCTGTTATCAGCTTAGAGGCGTTAAGCTTGATATGAGAGAATTATTTCAAACACTAAGTTTTGTGATGTATTCTTCATCGTGGTGAGATTCCTGGTGAGTTCTGGCTGCATGTTTGGGAAGCCTTCATTTTGCATCAGGTAGAGAATCCCTTGTTTACGCAAATTCAATCCACAGACGAACTACTCCAGGTAAGTTATTAATAGCTATCTTATTATTGACTACACTGAGTACTTTATGTATCATTTCTAATCCTTCCAATAAATACTGCTGAGTACCTTTGGATTCCTGTTTTGCTGACAAAGAAACTGAGGTTCAGTGTAGTTAGTTAGTGGATATTAGGATTTAAAGGTAGGTTCTTGGGGCTGGGGAGATAGCTCAATAGAATAAGCACTCCTGAGTTCAAGCCCTGGTACTGCAAAAAAAAAAAAAAAAAAAAGAGCAAGTTATTAGCGCCTGCTTAGGCAGAGCACCTTCACTGGGGTTTGATCCTTAGGTGTTCCGGGCTCGTCCCACCCCCGGTGTGTGCTGTGACAGCAGTTGGCCCTAGGCATGGTGGCACATGTCTGTAATCCCAGAAGTTGGGTGGCTGAAAACAGGAGGATCCCTAATGAGTCCAATCTACATAGTGAGACCCTGTAGAGCCTGTCCTAAATACACAAAAATAATAAATAAAAGCAAGTTCTTCTGTTGGCAAAGTTCCTTTCATCGTAATGTACCACACAGCTTATTTTTCTCTTGATAGGGAAATTAAAAAAAAAAAAGGTGAGGAGAGGCAGGGGTGATGCCCCAAGCACTCAGGAGACTGAGGCAGAAGCTGTGAGTTTGAGGCCAGCCTGAGCTACATAGTCAGCTTGAGCCCACGCTAGAGGAGAGAGTGCGATGCTGTGTCAAAAAACGAAAACAAAATGAACACAAGAAGGATGTACGTGAAGCTTTTATTTGAAAGCTGCCTTCTCTTTAACTATCTTCCCCATCCTTATAATCCAGAGGTAATCCAGAGCACCGACTGGTGTGTGTTTTTCATGATCTTAGATAGTGTCACAAATAATACCTGCTCATTAGTGGAAAGTCAAGAAGTATGGATAAGCAAAGAGAAAGATAAAGCCCCACAAGCTAAAGATAACCCAGGAGAACATGCTGATGTGTTTCCTCCCTGTCCTGTGTGTCCATGTGTGTGTGTGTGATTTTGTTTTCAGAAGAAACATTTATTAAATACTTGTCACATGGTCAGCCTCTTAGGGAAAAATGATACTGGGGAAAAGGCTTGATTAGGACCCAGAATGGATTCTAGATATCATAGTCTCAGAGTACCCAAGAAGTACGGTCATCAAAGGCAGGGCTGTCTGATCTTTGTTTTCATTGTAGATCAAGGGATTGGGGGCTATGGGAGGCCCCTATCAGGTGTAAAGCATTCCCTGTATGCATATTTCCCATAGGTCCTATGTGAATTCCTCTCAAGAAATGTACATTTCAGTGCTCACTGTTCAGATGGGAAGACTGGGGCTCTGGGTCACAGAGACACATGCCAAGATCATCCAGCTTGCAAATGGCATAGAAATGCTGTCTTGCTCACACCCTGCCCGCTTGCTGCAGCCTTCCTGGCTGTGGACCAGCCCTTGCTTGCAGAGAAGTGTGGGAAACTCCTTGTTGTAGGATGGGAAGAACAGTAAAGTGGATGGTTCCATACATAAACTTTCAGAGTTGAGTAGATAAATCTGGATTCTGGTCCCTGCCTTGCCATTTCTAAGCTGTGCGTCCTTGGGAAAACGACTTCCTCTTCCTGAGCTTCAGTTAGCTTGTCTGTTAAATGGGAATCATTATCCTACTGACCTCCCAGCATGAGGCTGACTGAGCAAATCCATGTGGGTCTCCCATAAGGAGCTCAGCACTGAATAAATTGCTCAGTAAGTACTACTGGTTAGTAATACTATGGTTGCCTTTGCGAAATCTAAAACTTATGACTTTCTGGTGGAGTAGTGGCCCCCCTCCCCTCAGAGGTTGCAGCTCTGTTTCTGTTCCTGATTGCCTTTGAGCACCGTTGGCCAGCACCGTTGCTCCAACAGCCTTGAGAGAAATAAAGCTCACTCCTAAGCCTCACAGGCGTCTCTTGTTGCTATGACAACAGGACCAGAGAGGAAGCAGGATTATGCGAGAGTTTTCTTTGGGACAAATTCTTGGCTGGCTGGCATGCTCAGAACTTCTTTCCTGATTTCCAAACATTCCTGCTTCTGGCTTTATTCTCCTGGGTCTCAAATCCTACTCCCCTCTTCCCTCTGGTTATCTTTTTCTCTCACCTGCCTTGTGTCTGGCTCAGAGCCTGATGCTTAGAAAATAATTATTAAAGTAAATGAGTCATAGAGAACCACTAAAGGTCTGACAGATAAAGACAGTGCAAGGGAAGTGTTGTAGAAGTCTCTTCTCTGGTTGGTGGTCACCAGCTCTGTGTGGAGAGGATAATAGCAGCACCAACCTCGCAGATGATGGTGAGAATTACATGCACAGTGCAGGACAGCTGGCATGGGGCTCTGTATGGTGAGAGCCAGTGTGACCTCTTCTTGCTGCCCCTTTCTTCTTCCCATGGGGAGTCTTGTGGTTTTCCACATGGGGTTTGTGCAGTTGAATCAGATAGGAGAAAGGTACTCTTCTCTCCTGATTCTTTTCCCCAACCCCCTGGGTCCCCACGGAATAATAATTAGACCCTGCCACTTACAGCTATCTCTTCACCTTCATGATTCTGTCCTGCCTCCTTCCAGCCTCGTCTGAGGTACCCTGTCACCCACAAAGCACTCTTTTTTTCCCCTTTCCCTTCCTGGAGCTTACTGAAGCCTGAGATAGTTAAATGGTGAAGTCACAATAGAATCTTATTGCACACCAATGGGATATTTGATTAGAATCCACAAAGAGCATCCTAGAGCCAATTAATCTTGCTCAACACAGCAAATCTGCGCAAGCACACCCTGGACACACATTGACCAGCTGTCTCAATGGCCTGGAACCACAGATTTCTTCCACTGGCAAATTGGGTGGATGGACACTTCTGTAATCCAAGATTTTGGTCATTCATTCATCTGCAGAGAAACATATGATGATGACGATAGCCATGTACGGACCATATTACAGACCCATTTTACAGATGGAGCAACTGAAGTTGGATAAATTACTGAAGAGAAAACTGTCTTGGGGAAATAGGCTTGGAAGAAAAGCTATTTTCTCTAGCATTTTGGATATGCATGGAAATATTGGGTTTGCCTGTTGTCATTTAAGATGTTAATTCTGATTTTAAAAGTAAAGTTCACATGTTCTACAAGATTATACTTCCCTTCAGAACTCACTGGGGGCAGAGTTAGAGCATGAGATGACTGCAAGAGGGACAAGAAGGGAAATTTCTTATTTAATAAGAAAAAAAAAATATCTCCAGGGCTGGGGAGACAGCTCCGTAGTCTAAGCCCTACCTGGCAAGCACAAGGTCCAGAGTTTGATCTCTGGCACCACATGCTGTGCCAGCCCCAAAACTGGGTGTGGTGGTGAACACCTACAATTCCAGCACAGAGGAGGCTGAGATAGGAGGATCATGACAAGTCCAAACTGTGTAGAAAGATGCTGTATCAAAAAAAGAGAAGTGTCTACAGCTCTGACAGTATAAACAGACTTTGTAATGATCTCACTATGCAGTTCAGGCTGGCCTTGAGCTCACTTTTACAGCCCAGGCTGGTCTTGAACTCACACCGATCCTCCTGCCTCAGCCTCCCAAGTGCTGGGATTATAGGTGTGTGCCCAGCTTCTTCAGTAAATTTTCTCAGAAAACTAGAACTATCTGAACATAGCCATGAGATGAGGAAAGGCGAGGCAAGGCAGGAAATAGGAAATACAGAGAAAGAATGAGGGGGAGCAGATACCAACGATGACAACTACTACATATTTCTCGAGGCCAGTTACTATAGTCAGCATGGTAAATATAATCCTACTGTACCTACACCTGAGATGCAGATAATTTTAGCTTCAAGTGTCAGATGAGGAGACCTAACCTCAGAGAGCTGAAGTAATCTTCCTGACATCACACAGTTAATAAGGTTCAAACCCTGACTTGTGTGAGTTTAAAGCCCACTCTACTTCCACAGAACTACCTCGTGTAGGTGTCAGGGCATGCATAGGAAGTTTTCCATAGGGAACTTTGCATCTCACTGTAACAGGAGCCAGCTCAGCTAAAGGTTCCCCTCTGAGTCTAAGTAAGACAGCATAGAGCCATAATCTCCAGGAAGAACAGAAGGCAGTAAACACAGGAAGTGTATGTAGAAATCTCTGTCTTAGCTCTCATTTTATTTTTTCAGCCCTGGAGGCCTCCAGGGACACTTTCTCTCTTCCATCTGTGTGTGCGCTATGGCTGGGATCTGAGCTCTGGGGTTAGGGTTCTCTGCATTCTGATGCAGCTGCAGGCAGCCCACAGTCCCGCTGCCCTCCCCCATCCACCCTGAGCTTCAGCTTGAGGAAGAATTGCTGTCCAGTGGGAACAAGCACGACACCCTCCAGGGAGCCAGCATCATGAAAGCAGCCAGTGTGATCTCTCTGGAGCTGAGGGTCCACCACAGTGTTGAGCAGAGGAGCTGTTTGTGTTTTGCGCAAGGATTCGAACCCTGCTTTTGGCCGTTTGTGTCTTCCCAGATAGCCAGGAACTGTCCACCCTGCAGCTGATCACCCTATGTGAACACCTTAGTGTTTGTTTGTTTGTTGTCTTTTTGAGACAGGGTCTCGCTATGCATTTCAGGCTGGCCTTGAGCTCACTTTTGTAGCCCAGGGTAGTCTCAAACTCGCACCGATCCTTCTGCCTCAGCCTCCCGAGTGCTGGGATTACAGGTGTGAGCCACCACACCTGGCTAAACACCTTAGTGTTTAGCACCCACATTCTGGCTGAACCTTTGCCTGTACAAGCAGCTCACAATAACAAGAATGCACTTTGGGCAAGCTCTATAAATTATCTACATATGGAAAGAACAGAATCTGCGGGACACGTTCATAAAATCACCATTGCCAACCACTCGTCATGCAATCACAGAACTCACACCAACTCTGAAGGAATGTCAGGCAGGCTCTTCTGCTCATCTGCTTATGTATGAAAAAATAAATCGCTGGTATCTGTGGTTCAGTTTCGTGATTCCTATGTCCAGCCCAAGGCAGTGGTCAAACTCCTATACCTCATGTGCTCAGATTTGATACAGGAAAAGGCAACAGCGGGCAATATGTATGTAAGCTTCTTGCATTTTCTGAGTAGTGATGTTGCCTTCTACAGCCGGGCTGCCCCTCTTCTCCAAGGTGGGAGACACCAAAATGGGAACAGAATAGCGGTAGAAATGGTCACATTTCATCAGGTTTGCTGGGAGCTGGGCCTCAAGCCCTGTCGCTGTCTCTTGGAGATCTTGTATATACTTAGAAACCTTCTCTTTTGGCTCTGAAGTTCAACAAAAGCTTTGCAGGAATTAGAGCAAAGATCTTCTGACGTCGGGTGCAGGTTCGCGAATATTCAGATTAGCGAATGGATATGGTGTTTTGCAGGATAGAAAAGAGGGTTCTCCTTTACCTAGGTTTCTGCCAATACACACGGGTGTGCACATCCAAAAGCAGAACATGGTTAGATTTTGCCAGTGATCCTAGGATGATGATTTTGTTCAGTGCATGGACTGCACACCTGTTTGTGAGGGATTCTGCATAACGACTCTCACCTGTGGTTTTCTGGCAGTAGACCTGTTCTCTCTACTCTCCAGTACAATCATCGCCTCTGGTTTTCCTTCTTCACAGCCCTTCACCCCCAAAGTCTCATTACTGCTCCAGAAGATTAGGGAAATCATTTTCCAAGTATACCCAAGTCAGCATTCTTGTGCATACCCTTTCTGTTCTTGGGCCCAGTTTTCTGTCTCCCCTGGAAAACACTGGCTTTTGCAAACTGTAACCCTTTTTTTAGCCAGGTTTGAATCTTTTAGATTTCTCAGGCATGGGTCACACTCCAGTCTGTGAGGTTCTGCAATCTTTAAGGAACACAAATCAGATTCTCCAAGGGCCTCTTAAGATTCCTCCCACTACACTTCAGGTGAGAGAAGTATACCCCTTTCTTCCCCACTGGGGTTGAGAAGAAAAAATGTTACAGCCCTGTAACACTCTAATATCTTTTGTCTGAAGAAATTCTTTCAGTTCTCTCCCTGTCTTACACTATAGGTTGGACCCTCTTATACCTTTGAATTAGGCTTAAAATATAGGCTAACGCTAAGATTAAACAGGTTTTGACCACCTTCTTTGCCTCTTGCCAGTTGCAACAACTGTAATTCTCTTTAAGACATTGAAATGCTTCCATTTCTTTACTGTTTCTTTCTTGGATTTCTTAGAGAACCCAGACCCAAATGGGAGAACCATGTTTCATTTTAATGCTGGCAGTAGAAGTGGTCAGTGCCCCATCGGGGCTGATGACAGCAGAACTGAAAGGTCACCGTCCGTGGCTTACATGGTCACCTGTGTGCCTGAGGATTTCCTTGAATAGAAAGAAGAGCAGTCTGCCTGCTTCCAAGGCAGACAAGAATTGCCAGAGTCAGGAGATTCAGAATTGCCCTGCCTGGTAGTTCTCCACCTATGACTTAGAACAATGGGTTCATAAAATTCCTAGAATTGGAATAATACGGGGGCACAAGCTCTCTATGTTTTCCCAGAATTCCAAGGAATTATTTCCAGTGCCTGCCTTCACAGTTGAGTTGATAAGAAACATTTTCTTTCTTTCTTTCTTTCTTTCTTTCTTTCTTTCTTTCTTTCTTTCTTTCCTTCCTTCCTTCCTTCTTTCATTCCTTCCTTCCTTCCTTCCTAATGTACTCGGTTGTTGCAGTGTCTCACTATGCAGGTTAGACTTGCAGTGATCCTCCTGCTTTTAGCCTTCCCAGTAATGGAGTTACAGGCATGTGCCAGTATGCCCAGACTCTGGCTAGCTCAGCTTGCCCCGGGGGATGGCCTGGTGTGGGCATGTGGTGCCGGGGATTGAACTGCAGTCCCTGAGCTTCCCTAAATTTGCCTAAGCAGGCACTTTAGCCCACTGAGTGATCTCGCCAGCCCTTCTCTCTCTTTCTAAAATCACTCCCTCCCACTTCTCTCTTACCACCCTCCAATAGGTAGCTTGCCCTCAGAACCTTACCTCAAGTCTACTTCTGGTGACACCCAAATTAAGACTAGGACTTTGGTACCGAGCTGGTTTTCTAACCTTGCCAGTGAGTTTTCTTGCTTCCACTGAGAGAGCAAACGAACCTAGGGATGAAGGGCTTTAATTACCAAACACAGTGGGGCAGGGGTTCGGCTTGAGACTCCTGTCACTCCCAAGCTTTGCTCTGTCTTTCATACCAGCCTCCTCCCCAGCAGCTGTCTTCCCCACCTCCACCTCCACTCAGTAAAGCATAATCCTTTACATGGCCATGCCAGTCTTGATGTGCATTTCTGGACCGTTTTCTTGATCATCATGATCTCCATTCCGAATCATTTGCCCAGTGCTTTTCTTTAGTCTCCTTCTATTCTGATTTTATTATTAATTAATTTATTATTATTATTATTATTAATGTATTTAATAGAGTCTACAGAGTCTCACTACACAGATCCTCCTGTTTTCAGCTTTCCAAACACTGCGATTACAGGTGTACAGGATCACGTACAGTCTCAGTCACCCTCTCAGTGTACCCCAGAGGCAGGACTGGCATGGCAGGTAGGGGACCGAACCCCTGGCCCCTGCATCTGCCTAAGCAGGCGCTTTAACCCGCCAGGCTGTCTGGCCAGCCCTTCTATCCTGATTTTACTGTTCCCAACTTTGATTCCCGTTGCCCCAGGGTTCAGTGCTGACTACTCTCTTCCTGGCTGTGATGTCCGGGCTTAATTGCCAATCGGATGGAGTCTGGAGTCACCTACAGGATTAGTGAATCGCACTCCCCTAGTGTCATGGAAACAACCTTGAGAGCTCTATTTGCTCTCTGGTCTCTCTTTGTCTGATGCTGTTCCCTTGCTCTGCTTCTGGCCATCAGGAAGGATGTCACCCACTTGGCTCCCACAAGTCCTTTCACCAGATGCTTCTACCTAGCCAGATAAGCATGGACAGAATCCTCTGAAGCTGTGAGCCAGAGAAACTTTTTCTCCTTTAATATTGCAGGTGTCAGGTATGTGTTACCAGCAACGGGAAAGCCGACTAATACACTGGCCACTGGATTCGACTGGATATCCACCTCCAAAGCCCTAGAAATACCATTTCCAGCTGGACTGAGCTCCAGCATTCCTGGCACTGGTACATTATAGAAGAGATTCTGACTAGTTTGTATTATTACTGTCTCTGCACACCTTCATCTCCCTATGGCCTAACCATCTATATTCTTAACTAGAGTAAAATGAATTTCTCCCCTGACTGACCTAAACATAAAAGCACATCCACCAAGTTGTGTACTCTAGCTGACAAAGACTAGGTCCCTATCAGAACTCTGATAGTGCTACTGGGAATAGCTAAATGAGAAGATTTTAATTGTTCCCAGGCTCGTGGCACCCTCCTAATTTCATCTAACAAGCACACACAAAGCAATGAAGAGAGATGCGGGATTGGATGGCAATTCAGTCCCTCATAATGCCAGATGAATTGCGGCGCCTGTTCTACAGTATTGCATTTGCTGATGTCTGGGAGACCGTCTCCATGGATGCTAATTCAATTACACTGAAACATAGAAGGAAATTGTCAGCCAAATTGCTGCCACACTGCTGAGCTGCACCCAACCCTCTCTCCCAGAGCTGTTTCCTGCTGATTCACTAACATACCACTCCTCCTATGAGAAGGACCAGCGGTGGTTTTGCTTGGCCTGGCTAGCTGGGCCTTAAGCAAACAGCCCATTTTACACTTCCGAAGAGAGAGAAGACTTCCTGGCAGTCCTTTCCTTGCGTTATTTTTATCCCAACATATCTTTTGCTACTTAGCATCTTTTATGGGTAACAAAAGTATCTGATAATTACAAAAGAAAATTAAATTGTACATCTTGTCCACTCATATTCAGTAATTCTTCACTTTAAAATAAGCATTTAATGGGCTTTCCAAAGGCTCAGAAGATCACCTTTCTGAACTTCTGTGTTCTCCTCAAAACTGTCATTCTTCACTGATTTTCAGCTCTCTGATACTTTCAAGTAGCCTTATTTTATTTTAAACTCTTTTTAATTTTTTGAATAATTTAAAATGCTTTTATCTGGTAATCTGAACAACTCAGTTGAAGACAACAATATCCAGTATAACATCCTTTGTTGAATTCCTATTTTTTAGTGAAATTCTGTATTGTTTCTGACAAGTTTTTTTTTTAAAGCTATTATTTTGTTCTTTTTTAAAAAATAAAAAATAAAAAGTTGAATTTTTAAAAATAAACTTATTTTGTAGAGGTACCTGATTGAAATAATTATTGCAAATATTGTTCAGTAATTATTGAGATAGAATCTAAGTACAATAAACTATACATGTGTAAAATGTATAGTTTGATGGGCTTTGACTCATGCATTACCTGTGAAAGCATCGCCAAATTAAAATAATGAACATATCCATCACCCCTAAAGTGCCCTCAAGGTCCTTGCTAATTTCTTCTCCCTAATGTCTGTCTTATTCTAGCATCCCATCCTCCTCCAGTCACCATTTACCTGTCACAATAAAATAGTTTACACTTTCCAGACTTTATATAAATAATAATGTACAGCATTTGCTCCCTTTTGTCTGACTTCTTTTACTCTAAATAACTACGTCAAGATTCTTCAGTGTTTTTGTTCCTGTCAATAATTCACTCCTTTTTAGTATTCAGTAGTATCCTGTTGTATGAATACACTCACAATTTGCTTATCTATTCACTCGTTCGTAGTTTGATTATTTTCAGGTTTTCCCTCTTGCAACTAAAATTACAATCAATCTTTATGCAAGAGTAAAAAAAGTAAGAAAGCATATTATTCCACCTATAAATCTTGCTTGAGCATCACCTGTAGGCTGGGTCCTATCCCAAGCAATGACAATGCATGAGTGGACACAATAGGCAGAGGTCTATGTCTTTAGGAGTTTACAATCCTGCTCCATCTTCTCAGGTAGTGTGATCACTGCATCCATCTCAAAGATTTGGGTTATAGAATCTACATATTGGGTAACGTAAGCATGCAAAAGAAATAGGAAAGAAAAAGATGGCTCGTGGAAGGAAGAGTTATGTCAGAAAAGAAGAGAGGGCACAAGGAGGCCTGCCTAGAACTGAAATTTGAGGAACTTTTAACAGATAGAGGAGAAAAATTTACTGGAGTAGGTCATGGACAGCACAATGGGAAGAAGGAAGTGAAATTCAAGTTTTGCTCTGTTTTATGGATGGAATACCTTTGGACTTTCATTTATGCTTTGAAACTGTGATAAATGCATTTAAAGTTGCTTTTATTGAAGGTACTAACCAATAAATGTTTATTGAGGACCTACTACTTTTCCTGAAGTATATGGATACAGTTTGTGTCCTCTCTTGAAAATGGTTCCAAGTAAAAAGGAGGATGAACCTGTGATGGGTACAGAAAGGAGAGGGCTAGGACTTTATCTGGGAAGATAGAAAAGGATGCACAATACAAAAGGGGCTCATGTGGAACTGTGAAGGACCAAGAGTTTATGAAGCAGAGCAATGAGGGGTCTGAGAATAGACTCAGGCAGAGGTAGTGGCTCTTGGGAAGGCTTCATGGAATGAAATAATGCAATTAACTTGGCTCCATAGTGGGCCACCTCAAGAAAATACTACTGAGAACTCCTCCAGAAGACTCTTCGGTATCTAGCTTCCAGTAAAGCCATACATTCTCAGGAGGGTTCCTGGCATGTGGGCATGAACTCGTCTTACTCCGACTTCTGCTGTTGTCACTACTGTCAAGTGTACAAACACTGAAATAAAGCTGAGGGTGGCGGAATATGTTAGGCACATAACCAACACTATGCAAAAAGTGTCATAGATTAATAGATTAAAAAGAGGAGAGATCTCTTTTGGCTCATAGTTCCAGAGATTTTGCTCTGTGATCTCTTAGTCCTATTGTCTTTGGACCTAATGAGGCAGCACATCATGGCTGGTGGTATGGTAGTGAAGGTGGTTTACTTCATTGAGACTGGGAAGGAGAAAGGGGAGAAGGGAGACAGAGAGAGATGGAAAGGGAGAGGGAAAGCGAGAGAGAGAGAGAGAGAGAGAGAGAGAGAGAGAGAGAGAGAGAGAGAAAGAGAATTCTAATATGATCAGGAATTCTTCAAGGGAGGACCCCCAGTGATATAAGGGCAGACTGGCCACACATGAGCCTAAAATCTAAATTATAATAATAGAGCAATGGACTATTGCTTTTCAGATTGGTTGGTTACTTTTTCTTTATACTGTGTTCTGTGCTATAGTAGCTTCCAAGCAGGTCAGTTGGAATTTATATGGGCCACATTTATTAGACACCTACTATATACATATATCTGTGACACATAATGGGAAGTGAAGTGAACAGTACACATGATTCAGTTCTTGCCAATATCATTGTCTTGGTTACTTTCCATGCTGGGGCAGAAGTACTTGGTGTCCAATATTAAGGAAGGGATGGTTTACTTAGATCAAAGTTTATGGACATTTCAGTCCTTAAATGACTGGCTCCAAGGCAAGGTGGCATGGCACAGGGGCAATAGTGCCATAACAGGCACTATCAAGACAGCAGAAGACAGCAAAAAAGCAAAAGGGATGGACAGAAAGCAATTCTTTTCTTTATCTTACCTTATATTGTATGCAAGCTTCCACTCTAGGATGGATTCTTCACACCTACTCCATAACCATGCTCTCCTCTTGCATAGGCTCAGGACATTTTCAAGTGTGGACCTTGTCCATCTGCTGAGTCACCTAGCTAAGCTTCTAAACTTGTTAAATTGACACAATATATTGACCATTATAATCTGTCTTGTCAATTTGGCAACCAGACACATTTATTTAACTCAGTCTCCAGATACAAAGACATGCTTATTTTTTATCTTTTTAGTTTGAACATTATAACACAGGCTTAACAGTCCTTAAGAACCAGCATTAAGTCTACCAACGTTATCTTACATTAGAACCATAATTCTATCCCTGGCCTCCCAAAGACTCATGCACATCCCTTTATGTGAAAGGCATACCATCCATCTCTAAGAGTTGTTCAAATTCCTAACAATTTCATTGTTGTTGCAAAGTCCAAGTCCCAAGTCTCTTCTGAGATTTAAGTCAAATTGTTAGCTGCAAGCCCTTGTACAAATGAAAGCAAAGTTAAGCACTACTAAATTGAATGACACAAGATAGGCATGTTCATTCCAAATATTTCATACAAAGGAATATAGCATTGGTACCAAGGCAAACCTAAAGATCTGGCAGAGCAAACATTATATCCTGTAGTTTGATGTTCAGCATCTGAAGCAATCTGTGGCAGATTCTGAGTTTCAAAGCGGCTGCATGACTCCACTTCTATGGCAGTTCTGGTGGTATTAGCTCTCACAGCTTCTGTCTTAGGCCTGCTTTTCTCCCTCTTTGCAGCTTTCCTCAGACAACTCACATTCTTGGCTTTTCCAAACTTCTGGGGTTTCCACTGCACCTTTGGATTCACCCTTACAATTTCAGATATTGCCCTCTTAGGGATTTGCTGCCCATGCCTTCTGAAACTGAGGTGCAAGCCTTCTTAATCCCATATCTCTGGTACTCTGCATGCACCTAAAAATGGTACTATGTGGACGATACAAAGATCTGCTGCTGCCATTGGAGCAATGTATAGGCTTTCCTCTCTTGGATGTAGGGGTTAAATATCTGGATTGCTGTTCACTCTGAATCCAATTCTGAGGAACAAGTTTTCTATGCCATTGCCATTCTGAAACATGGTGCTCTGAGGCTTTCCTTAAAGAACAGTCTTTCACTTAGGTAGTTTTCAGGCAGCAAAGAGTGGAGATTTGCTTCTTTTTGTGGTACCCTCAGGAAACCTTTTATATTCTCCTCTTTCTTAGCAATTAAAGCTTCCTGAGCTCTATCTTTGTAGTCCACAATGTTACTGGATCTTTTTTCTGGTCAAACCCACTTTTCAAATCATTCGACGAGTTCTCTGCTCTTGATCCTCAAAATAGGTCTGGTAAAATCCCCCAACAATAGTCATGCCACTGCCACAACACTGAGCTGCATTGAAATTTCTTCTGCCAAGTTGATTAGTCTGCTTCCCTTAATCTCAGTCTGAAGCAAAATCTCAGGATGTGTGTAAAATGTGCATAAACTTTGTAATAAGCCATAACATACATTATCTGGAGTTCTGCAACCAGTATAGTCCTTCTTCCCAGCAGAAACCTCTCTAGCCCCATTTTTACCAGGAAGAATTCTATCAGTCTTCTGAATTCTGACCAGAATATGTCATACAGAGTGACATAAGGTATTAAAGTAGCACTCTTTCAGGTGACATCTCTGAATCATTCAAACCTCTTCCCACAAGCTATTCCCCAAAGCTCTTGAACCACATAGCCAGGTATAGTTACAGAAACAACCCCATTCCTAGTACCAAGTTCTGTCTTGGTTACTTGTCTCTTGTTGCTATTGTAAAATACCTCATACCCAAAATTAAGGAATGGAAGGCTTATTTAGCTCACAGTTTGTGGAAACTTCAGTCTGGAATCAGCTGTCTCCAAAGTAGATTCTCATGGCACAGGAGTACTAGTTCAAGGTGACAGAAGACAGCAGAAGGAAAAGAGCAATGTGGGGAGAAAGCCTTTTTCTTCCTTTATATTGTATGCAGGCTCTCTACCCAAGGGTGGGTCCTTTATGCCCACTCCATGTCTGTGCTCTCCTCTTGCACAGGTTCAGGATGTTTATAAGTGAGCACTGGCCCCTCTTGAGTCATTTAACTAAGCTTCTGAACTTGTCAAATTGACACAGTGTATCAACTGATACAGTCATGTGCAAAGCCCTTTGTAAGGAGATATGGCAAAGTAAAAATACAACAACATTACCTCAGTGTTCTAAAAACTATGGCCATGTGACTTATAGTTGGCTTTTAGAGGCCATTGGGGAGATTAAATAGAGCTGAGTTGGACGATTAATTTTATCAAATAATTGTTGTGTGACTTGAGGCAAGTTCATTTGTCTTCTAAATTTTCTTATCTATAAACATGAGGCTTATAACAACCATCTTCCAGGAAGGTAGTGAGGTTTGGAGATAGCATGTCTGTCACCATCCTGGAGAGCCATAGAGCTCCCCAGGCTGTAAGGAAGTAGCCTCACTCTTTTCATCATTATCAATGATGAACAGGGCTTGATGAACCAATGCTTTCTGTACTTGGATAAAACTTTGAGTGATCTACGTCTCTTCCAATCACTCTCTTATCATTTTCAGTCACATAAAAAGTCTGTCTTAGTCATTAAAATATCTGCTCTTAAGTAAAGGTTAGCAACCTGCATTTTATTTGAAGTTAATGCTTCTTTCAAATGAATCAACCCTAAAATGACATTTCTGAAATAATTGGAAAAGCTTTACTAAAAATAGATGAACTGAAGGAATTTTTGTTCATCATGTAATTGTAAAAATGATAGGTAGAGATACATGTTAAATGGTGGAAGATGAATAATGTAGTGCTTGAATTTGCTTTTCAAAAGCTAGTGGTTCGACAGAGGATTGAGTTATAAATGAGTCAGTAATAGTTATGTTTGTTTTATTATCATGTGTTATTATTTGAAAGCTGCCTGAAGGAAGTATTTGAAAAAGATGTGAATATGTCTCCCTTGGGCAAACACATATGACTGGCAGCTTGTGTGGCACATGAGTGAGTATTGCTCATACCACAGACACTGTAAATCTATGTATTTAGTATAAAGTTCACTGGCTGCGGGTAGTGGTGTATTTCTCTATCAAAATCAGTATGTTTTATGTATTATACTGGTAGGCAAACTTCTACGATGACTCCATCTCATTATCTTCCATGATATAGACAGCCCATGTGTCTCAGTTACCTTTCCTATACCCAACACCTAAAATTAATGACGGCAAGGTTTCCTTAGCTCACAGTTAGTGGAGGTTTCAGTTCATGCTCAGCTCGCTCCAAGGCAGAGTGGCTATAAAGCAGAGGGCTGCTGTTCATGGTGGCAGAAAACAGTGAAGAACAAAAGGAAGAGCAGCA
This sequence comes from Myocastor coypus, assembly GCA_004027025.1. NCBI lineage: Eukaryota > Metazoa > Chordata > Mammalia > Rodentia > Myocastoridae > Myocastor > Myocastor coypus. The sequence continues at coordinate 6,413 of PVJA010020957.1, read as the reverse complement.
GCTGCGGCAGCCAGCGAGCCTCTTTCTTTTGCTTATATTGCATTCAGACTATCTAACCCAGGGTAAGTATAGTACTCACACCCATAATCCCAGAGTTGGATCATGAATTAGTCACACATTCTAGAAACCTGTCCCAATGACTGCATGAGGCTTGGGGGGACATCTAAACACAAACCATAACACGATGAAATCTACCATTTGGGGCTTGATCAAGTGATTTCTTTCTTTCTTTCTTTCTTTCTTTCTTTCTTTCTTTCTTTCTTTCTTTCTTTCTTTCTTTCTTTCTTTCTTTTTTTCTTTCTTCCTTCCTTCCTTCCTTCCTTCCTTCCTTCCTTCCTTCCTTTCTTTCTTTCTTTCTTTCTTTCTTCCTTTCTTTCTTTCTTATTTCCGAACTTTTGTTTGATTATTTATTTATTTTTGTGGCTGGCTCAGCCTGCCCTCAGGGAAGGGCTGGCGCAGCATGTGGTGCCGAGGATTGAACCACGGTCCCTGTAGCCACCTAAACTTTCCTAAGCAAGCACGTTAGACCACTGAGCCATCCTGCCGGGCCCCAGTGATTTGTTTCTAATGAACAGAACACAGTAAGTGACAATAGATTGTCATTTTGCAGTTTATGTTGTAAAAGGCTAGTTCCTATCTGGCATTACCTTTCTCTTGACTCTTCTCACTCATTTGTTTTAATGAAATAAGCTGCCACATTGTGAATTAACTTTTGGAGAGACCCAGATGGGCAAGCACAAAGAGCTTGACTTCTGGCCAACAGACTTCCAAAGAGTGAATCTTTCCAACTGCTTCATGGATCTTGGAGGAGAATCCTTCCAAAGTCCAACCTTCAGTGAGACTATAGCCCAACCCAGCTCTTGACTGCAGGGCAGAATGCTGGGCTGAGTTAAGCAGTACCTATATCCAAGACACCTAGAAATTGTGAGGTTAAAAATGCCATTATTTAGAAACTATTAAGTTTTACATAGTTAGCTATGCAGAAATATATTTTTTTATGGTACCAAGGATTGAACTCAGGATCCTGTGCTTGCAAGGCAAGCTCTTATTCTACTGAGCTATCTCCCCGGCCCCTGCAGAAATGGATAATTGATATAGTAAACTCCAGAGATATGGAAGTAAAAGCCACATCTTTAAATTCAAGAGTATAGTATTCGCATGGGTTAGTATTGCTTTGTGCCATCCCTCTTTAAGCTTAGCTGCTGGTAAAAGGAGTTGTGGTTGGCTTTTGTATGTCCATACATGCTCTCAGCTTGGTAGCCAAAGGTCTGAGCGAGCAGGAGAAGGAGAGATGAAGACTGGTTTGCTCATCCTTTCCAAGTATATCCATTCCAGGACTTGGAGTTAGCTTTCTCTGTATTGCAGGTATTTAGAGTCTTCTTGGGTCCAGTCGTGGTCAAAACCAATGAGTTCTATAAAGTATACTGTAGTTCCTTTGGGTCTTCTCTTATGGTTTCCCTATACAATTCCTGGAAATGATGGGGATCCTATAGTTTTTTTCTTGTCATACCACCTTCCAAGTTTGCATGTCAGCTGGTAGATGTCTGTGCTTCTTTCTCCTTCTTTTGGACAGGATGTTACTTTTTAGGAAACTTGACTCTGTCCCATTTTCTGTATATCTAATAAACTCATGGCAAACTCATGCATCACTGACATTCCAACAATGGGCTCAGCATCCATTACCATGCTTCCAGTACTTTTGCTTCTCTTCAACCTGAGATCTTTTAAAAAATTATTATTATTATTTATAATATTTAATACATTGCATAATGTTATCTTCATCATAATTGTTCAGAATACAAGATGAAGACATGATTTGTCTAAACCTCATTAGTACAGATCTTTCTTTTCATTGCACAAAAAGAAAGTAACTGTATATTTATTCCATTAGTCCATAATGTAGTGTATAGTCAGCTCATCTGGCATTATCAAGGGCTATTGACGTGAGTCTTTTACAACTCAACATATTAATATGGCTCTCCTTTTTATGCCTCATGGTTAGAATTTTCTGCTGGATATCTAAGACTAAGATAAAGCAAGATCTATGTTACAAAAATATATAACTTTTGTATCTGACATGGTCAGTCAGGTCCCCTCAGGATTTACTCTGGAATCATGTACTATGATTTGAAGAACTTTTGTCAGTGTCAGCCATCTGGATGAATCACAGCCAATGCTTGACCAATTTGCTCTCTGTGGAAGCCTGAGAGTATGTTTTCTCTTTAGGTGACTCTCCTTAGGCACACTGTACATCATCAATCACTTTCCTCTGTGGCCCCATAATCTCTTTGAACAGGAAAGTTGAAACTCCACTGAGTTATATGTTGTCACAGTACAGATTCTTTCATGTCCTCTGTTCTCACTGACCTTGAAGGCCTAGAGCCAAAATATTGGCTATACTTGTATCCCTTCTTTTTCTCTAATTTTTTTGAGTGCCAACTTAAATTGTTAACCACCCAGAAGAGAAGCTTAAGGATATTACTCCCTATAACATAGGCACTTGAGCCTACTTGAGCCTATTCACTATCTTTCTGAATATTAAACACCTTAGATGTAACATGGAACAGATATTTTCCATCAATTGTTGATATTCTAAACTTTAAAAAGAACAAATGCACATCGTTACATAGATATTTTTTAACTTAACTACTCACAAAATTGTAGCAATTGTAGCTTCTATGGCCTTTTTTCCTTATCTCATATTCTAGTACCCTTTCTCCCTTTCTTTCTTTCTTTCTTTCTTTCTCTCTCTCTTTTTCTTTCTTTCTTTTTTTCAGCAAACATTTACTTGAAAGAGAGTATAGCAATAATTGATATGACATTAGAAGCAGTGCATAATTAGAAGATCAAAATGATAGGTATTCCAAGCATGGTTTTAGTACTACACATTGCTGTCCTCAGTGTGTTTGCTTAGTTCACAGATACCAGTATATATAGTTAGTTAAGGTGCAAATTCTGCCAAGTGCCTGCTAGTTTCAAAAACCTGTTGGAGATTTTTAGGAACATTCTCTTAACCATCTTTTGCGAATAAGTGCATGGTTTTAGTTCCTACCATGTTTCCTAATTTTTCTCCTAGCTCTCTCTTTGTTATTTAATCCTTAAATTATCACTTTCCATTTAACTATATTGTACCTTTTCGTTTTTATTTCTTCTTTTGAATTCTTATCTTAGGGAGACTATACGATATTTACACATGTAGGCCTGCTCAACTTGAGATCTTGATGGGCTCAAATTATATTCATTTATATAATTTTTTAATGTCAGAATCACAAGTCAGTCATTCCACATTGCAGAGGATGTACAGCCATCTAGAGTGGTCTGACTGAAGTTCTTAGAAGAATGTGGACAGTAGTCAGTGTCCACATTGATGAACACTTCACATCAACCTAAGAACTCTAGGAAGCCTTCTCTCTAGTTTCCAACCTCAACTTTTTTATTCTCCTGAAGTGGGTGTTGGTGCAATGGTCACAGAAAATTTTCACTTACCCTTTGTAAAGTAGTTTTATCTTGAAATGTCAGATAGTTGAACATCTCTGTTACTCTTCACCCATGAAGCTTTTGATAAATCCAAGACCCATAACATCCATTTTAATATCTTTTTATATGTTAAGCATATAGTTGTTGCTAATAAATTGGGGGTGTTATTCTTACATTATTGTGGAAGATTGCATTGGTGAGCCCAAACAGTTGTGACCCACACTCTTGTTTATGTGGGTCACATTTTAGTCCTCCTCATAGCAATAGATGAATCTAACTCTTGGACTTAGGCTGATCTTGCAGTGGCTTTGATTAACAGAGTGTGGGTGAATTAGCCTTAGGTCTTCTGAGCCTAGGATCAAAAGATCCTGCACAATTTTATCTTTTCTCTTGAAATCTTCATGCTACTTTGTGAACAAACCTATGAGAAGGGTAAAAGGTCATGTGGATAAGAATTGAGTCAGCCAGATGTCCCAGCCAGGTAAGAAGGCCCAACTAAGATTAAGAAATCCACTTAGTTGAACAAGGACATATGTACAACCTCTCAGTCTCAACTGCATGTCAAACCTGTACATTTCACCCACTGACCAGTGAGGGAAAATAATTGTTGTTTATTGAATGGCATCAAGGTTTCATTATGCTGCATTAAGATGACAATAGATAACTGATATAATTGGGGAAATGCTCTCCGAGCAGAGATCCTCTCAAATACCAGATGACAAAGCCTTCCGTTAGCTTTGCTTTGCCACCTACGTCCATCCCTCCAAAGACACTGTTTTGCTTCCTTAGGCACACTCAGCTTCATTCTGGACAGATTCCTCCTGGGCTTGTCAAAACGTTCTAGAAAGCAGTACAGCAAACAGGACTTCCGTTGGCAGCTCGTTAGGATAATTGAAATGTGGGTGGAAGCTCATTAAGTTCCTCATCATCAACATTCTTCCTTCCAGGCTTGGAGAAGTTGCGAATTCTGTCACATCCTATTAGCAACATGTCTGGGCGGTTTCCACACCTTTCCAGGCAAATCAGACGCATGGGGTCCACATTTAAGGCAAATTTGATTTTATTTCCATGGAGAGGGGTGTGTTATGAAAATTCAAAGATGTTGGCGCATCCTGCTGGAGTGGAAGATAAAAAGGAGAATGAGAAGATCTAAAAATGAATCATATAGGTTTAATATATTGCATATGTTAGATCTAACATTTAAAATACTTTCTAGACATCTTCAGGTTCTCTTCTATTTTTGTATCATGTAATACCTTCAATTACAGATCCTACTTTCACAGCAATGATTTTCGAGTCCAAATTACTTTTGTCCAAATTTTGTGAGGCCATTTGCCAGACTCTAATGCTAAGAATTTTAGATTAATAATCTCATTTGATCTTAGACAGGAAGCTCTTTGAGATCAGAGATGATACTTATTTTTTATTTTAGTATATATAAAATGCATATCATAATTATTGGCATTAGACATTCAATAAGCATTAGTGGCTAAATGGAAGGAGTAATAATCTTATTAAGTGGTGATAATTACTATCAACTTCCAGATAAAGAAAGGGAAGTTTCATAATTGACTCAGGTTCCTATACCTACTGAGTGGTGAGAAGAGCATTAGGTCAGGAAAACTATTTGCAAATACAATGGTACCTCAGTTCATGAGCCTAATTCTACAATTCTGCTGGCAAACCAACTTGCATAAGAACTAAATTAAATTCAATGGTTAGGTTCAGTGTTGACCTCATGGGGAAATATGGTTTGGTTCTCGTCTAAGTCAATTTGTGACCAGAATCATAAACTTTTATTTATGTTATTTAATTTAGTTTTCAGAGAACCAGAGCACATGCTTCAGTGTACATGATGTCCTGGCTCAATCCCCAACATCAGGAAAAACAGTCTTAATTAGTAGCAACCACACTGAGTTATAAAAAGGAAAAGTAGGGCTAGTAAACATGAGGTACCTAACACAGATTTACGGCGCAAATGTTCATTTTTGTTTCTGTGCTTTTGTTTTCTAAAGTGTACAAAGTTAGGGTGGAGGGTTAATGGAAACAGACCAGAAGAGGCCTTGTGGCACCCTAACCAAAACAGCATGGACTTAGATCTTGACCGCACCATGTAGTTGCTACGTCACTTGTTTAAAATCAGGTAAAAATCAAGGTCATCCTACTTACCACATAAAGATCCTGTTGTACTGGGCTCAGACTACCAGGGAGGAAAGTGTGGGTGTAGGAACTCATCTGACTCATCATTAAATCTTTTTATAAACAAACACCATATGCTTGTGCAAATCAATCAACAACAATTAGTTTAAAAAAATTAACGACACAAAAACCTGCCTCATAGGATTGTTTTTAAGACACAATTAAGATAGTGATTAAGGATGCCTAGCATTTGTTAAGTGCTTAGTAACAATAGCTAATAATAAGTAAAGCTTATTGAGCATACATCGTGTGCCTGGACTTTGCTTTGCATCACTTCATTTAACTACGCTAAGAGTTTATATGTTCTCTCATCTACCCTATGAAATAGGTACTGCTACTTACTCCATTTTACAGTTGAGAAATCTGAGAGGTTGAGGTGGGATTTTTCTATAGGAACAGAATCAACATAAATCAACATAAAATATGCATAATTATACAAAGAGATTTATTAGTTAGTTTTACAGGCTCAGAAGCTGAAAAGTCACAATGGCCATCTACAGAATTGAGGTTGAAGGATTAAAAATGGCCATCAGCAGGCTGAAGAGACAGAGGATGCAGTACGAGTTAAAATTTGAAGATCTGTGAGCTCACTATACAGTCATTGGTGTAAATCTGTGTCAAAAGTCTGAAGAGTCTATAGTGGAAAGCTAAGAAACTAGAGATCAACATCCAAAGGCAATGTGAAGAGCAGAGCTCCACCAAAAAGGTCATTCTTTCCTCCCCTCCCCTCCCCTCCC
>PVJA010020956.1:0-36257 GCA_004027025.1 Myocastor coypus | reverse complement strand
GAGAGAGAGAGAGAGAGAGAGAGAGAGAGAGAGAGAGAGAGAGAGAGAGAGAACCCACTGAACTACATCCAAAGCCCTTTTCTCATTTTTGGGACGTGGGGTAGGGGTGAGGGTGAGAAGCCTTGTAAGCTGTTGGTTGCCCAGGCTGGGTAACTTTTTTTTTTTTTTGTCTTTTTGAGACAGGGTCTCACTATGCAGTTGAGGCTGGTCCTGCGCTCACTTTTGTAGCCCAGGCTGGTCTCGAACTCGCACCAATCCTCCTGCCTCAGCCTCCCAAGTGCTGGGATTACAGGCGTGAGCCACCACGCCCGGCCCAGGCTGGGTAACTTTGATCCTCCTGCCTCAGCCTCCCAGAGTGGTAGGATTACAGGTGTACATCATCATGCTCAGCTTGTGCCAGCCGAGTTAGTTACGCTTGCTGCACTGATGTATTAGCTTGTCACTAATTATCTGGTTAGTCTGAGCATGTGTGGATCCTGGGGTGTGGGGAGGCACAGGAAGGTGACAGTTGTGGATCATACGGCCTACTAAGGCTGCTGTCACTGCTGAATGGCCACTGGAAATGTGACTTTACCCACTCTATGCTGCCAGCCACTCTCTGCTAGAACAACACTGGGACACCTAACAGACCCAAAGCAAACTCTCTGGTGGGGAGTACAGCCCCGCCTGCACAGGTGGTTGGTGGCAGGGCAATCTCCAGGATGATGCCATGGGGTCTTAGGAGGAGACTAGAGCTGGTACACAGCTGCCCTGAGCAAGAAGCATAGATGGTCCAGTTTTGTGTGCCCATATCCCTGCGCTGCCATGGATCAGCTGCATAACCTCAAGCCAGCTCCTTCCTCTACCTAATACAAGGGCAAAAATGGACCAGATGGTAACCTCTGCTCCCAGAATACCCATGGAGTGTCTGAGAAGTCCTGCTCTGGTCCCCACCAGTTCCCACCAGCACAATCAGACTCCCATAGAGTGGAGTGCACAAACCTCCCCAGATAGCTGTTGGGAAGCAGCTATGACCCTTGGAGCCAGGTGGCCACTTGTGGGTCTCTTCTGACCCTGCCCAGCTGGTTGCCCAGAGGAAGGTGTTCCTGAGCTGCCGTGAGTTTTGCGAGCATTTGGGCCTCTATTTCCCCTTCTGCACATGCACTGGGAACAAGCTGGCTTCTGGCTCGGTTCAGGTCTGGTGGTCTACACGTGTAGGAGCTTGCTTGGTCTTTGCTCAGCAGCCAGGGCCCTCCAGACACCACATATACGCCAGTGATAACCTACAACCCCAACCTTTGCCTTTCAGGTGAATTCACAGTGTTATAAGTGCCTGAGAAGCTCTGGTCAGCAACTGCACTGGGTGCAGGCAGCAAACCGCAATGACCCTGCCCCTGCTGCTGTGTGGAAGCAACTGTGTTCATGGACCACAGGAGAGTGGGGATAGGGGAGGGTGTGTGCATGGGATCCTATTGGTTCCTGAGTGCCAGCCTTAAGTCCAGCTGGGTGGTTGTCCAGATTCTGCAGGTTGTCAGATCCTTCAGGTGCTTCCTTCTTCCACTGGAGGCTTGCTCAACAGAGAAGTTGGGCTGGCACACACACACATAGACACACACACAGACATACACACAACACATACACACACAAATTTCAGAGTGGGAGAGCCAAGGGGTGCAAGGGGTGTTCAACTTTGAAACTTAACAGAAGTCTCAGAGACAAAGGCTTTGGAAGAAGACTGTGTATATTTACGACATTTTAGTTTTCCTGGGAAATTACTGCATCACAACTTGTGAGTTTATTTTTCCCAGCTAAGAAATATAATGAAAGAAGAGGGAACAACGAATAGTGACGGGTGCTAGGATCCAGGGTACCGCCAGGCAGCTGGAGTTTGGGCTCCAGCAGAGCAGGGCTGCCTGGGGCGAACAGAGTTGCTGTGTGTGTGGAACGCTGCCGCGAAGACGCTCTAGGCGGCTTCCAGGAAGCAGCCATGTGTGCTGACACGCATGTGGACTGTGCAGTCTGGCTGGCCACCTCTCAACACTGGTGTTTCCTAGAGCTTTCCATTGGCAAACGCAGCCTCTTGGAACTGAGGGACAAAGGTTTTGAAATAAGCCCTGGTGGGAAAGAGGGGAGAAAAAAAATTGTGGTTAGCACAAACAACTTAGAAAAAAGTGCAACTCAGAGCTTTCAGCCTAACTCAGAACAGTTGTTATTTATTGTCATGCATCTTGGGCTGGATTTTTTTCTCTGTGGATGCAAAGCCCTTTGGGTTTTTTCCAAGGGGTGTACATACAGTTCACCAAGGTGCTATCTCTCCCAGATACCTGCCTGGCTGCCAACTCCTTCAGACAACAGCATAGTTGGCTGCCTTTTCCTGACACAAAAGCAGGGTCTGATCTGAGGTATAAGATAGAGCGACTGTGTTCGCTGACGCATCACTTCAGGGGTCTGAAGTACCGGCATGCTGCATTTTTCCCTCAACTGTACTTTGGACGATATGCACAAAAAGGATCTAGTGAGGGTTCCCAAATGGTCTGAAGCTATTTCCAAACACACATGTGGTCTGGTCCAGTGGAAAGAAAGCCAAGCTAGGTATTAACAGAATCTTTCTGCAGAATGTGCCAGACTCTGAGGAGGTGATATGGCCTTCTGGACAGCCAGAGAAGTAAGGTCACGTTCCTGTCAGGAGATTCACATGTGCTAAGTCTCTCTGCCTGGCCAGGCTATGTGATGAGGTTGTGTGATGATCCAGATGTTCCTGCTGTGTAGGAGCCCTTGGTCTAGAGGAGGCAGCCAGCCTAGAAGTCCAGCAGCACCATGTCAGGTGGCAAGGGCATCTCTGCAGGGTACCCTCCTCCTGCAGCTGGACAACCAGATTCTTCCCATCTGGGCCATACTGCTTGCTCAGGTTCTTCCTTGGCTCTAGTTTCCACATAGCCTCTGTGGCATTTCACTATCAGCTCCTCTTTGGAAACTCTCATTCCCTGTAACTTCCTTGACACTAAACATCAGCGATCTCTGCTTCTCCCTCCCCTCTTTCCCTCTAGATGCTATCTTTTCTTGGGCTGGTTCCTCCCCGTTCTTCACTTCCCTCATGCAGAACAGGGTCTAGGTCACAGTTACTGGGTTATCCAAAGGCTTGCATCATTCTTAACTACTCCTCAGTCCACAGTCCACTCCCCTCCCCTCCCCTCCCAAATGTCTAGTCCCACATTCTTAACCACCTGCAGGACATTCTGACCTGTAAGTCACTCTGTAATTCTAAACAGCATATTCCACATGATACTTTCATCACTCCTAGGGATCTGAAAATGATCTGGCCACTTGGTGCTTCTAACAGTCATCAGCTTCCTTCTCAACTAGTTTCCACAGCTTCTAAACTCCTATGGTATTCATTCTCAAGATGCCCTGATGCCCTGGCCCCCAATGTCCATCCTTGATAATTCCCCACTCTGGTCTTGTTAGTTGTAATACAACTGCTGCAGAAAGGTTACATCCCCCTGTGCATGAGGGCAACCTCTCATTGTTTGCAATTAGATGGATTTGCTTAGAGGATAATCTCTGCTGCCACCCAATCAAGACCTCAGGGCTCCCCAAACTCCTGGCCTGGCTCTCTATAACACTCATGATCTGGCTCCTACTCATTAACACAAACAAATAAACTAGTTATCCTTTATTTTCACTATGTTTTTTGAGGGCATGTATCCCTTTGAAAAGCTAAGAAACAGAAGATTCTTTTTAACAAATGCTCCCTCCCCCCATGTCATTGGGAGATCACAGGCATCCTCAGTCACCCATCGGCCAGGAGGCGAGCCTCATGTTCATTGCCCCCAATGTCCCCCTATGTGACTACTTGTTCTTCCTCAGTGTGACATTTCCCATCTCTGGGCTCTGTTCACAGTCAGGCCAGATGCCTTGTTCCTTGTGCTCCCTGGCCACTGGAAGGTTCTCTTCTGCTTCTTTCAGGCTCTGTCTGGTCCATGTGCAGCATCCTCCATGCCAGGCCACACTACCTTGCCCTGGAAAGGAGTGCTGCATTCTCCTCATCATGAGTCCCACTGGGATCAGCATGCACTCCACATAGGTTGTAGCTTTAACCAATACAGCTCATGATGGCCATGGTTTTATAAGAGGCAGTTAGAGCACGCCCATTATAAGCTGCAGAAGGCAGAGACGGAAGGCAACAAAAGTAATGCTCACATACTAATGATAAACTTTAGTCCTTTTTTTTTTCTCCCACAGCCAACGACTTGTGAGGAAGATGGATAAGACACCTCCTTCATCACTCCTGGTTACTGCAGCTGAGTCAGTCATGGATTACTTTTATGCTGGTCCCAGCGCTTGCCTAAACACGCACTTAGTTCACTGAGCTATCTCGCCAGACCTAAGATGTTACTTTGTACGACACTTAGGACCTCAGAGCCCTTGGCCATAAAAACACCAGGCCACAATTGTCCTTAATGCACAAAGAGAGACTGTGATGTGGCAGAAGGAGCCCTAGACCTACAATGAAGCTGGAGGGACCACAAGAAACCCTGGCTTTTTTCCTGTGGAAAGCCAAGGGTCATAAGGCCACTGTGACGTGATGCTAGATGGGCCAGTGTGCAGCAACTGTCAGCTGCAGCCCAGACTAGACAACCTCATTCTTCACATGCTTCTGCTGCTCTCTGCAGGGCTCCAGATGTGTAGCTGGAGGGAGCCTGGTGGCCCTTCTTAGAGAGTTGGAGCTGGATAGGCTGCTGTCAGCCTCTCAGCCCTTTGCTTGGCTGCCTCAAGTGTACTGTTGGGACAGAGACCATGGCTGGAGTACAGGTGAAGGCTGCAGGGCAGAGGCTGCAGCTACTCTGCACCTGAGTGCTGGCTGTGGCCCCCATCAGCCCTGAGCACTGGCCCAAGCTGAGCAGCCATCAGCCAAGGGCAGCTCTCTAGCACCCTCCTCGCCACAGTCTTATGAGCCCTTTTTTCCTTAGAAATTTCTGGGGGAAGGGGCTGCAAGCTCCTCATATGAAAAGGTCTGTGCAAGAAGGAGTTTGCTTGAAAGGCAAGAGCATTCCTTTTCAGAAAGTTCTAAAGTTTCCTGTGAGTTCTGGGCTTTCCCTGCCAGAGCAACTCCATGCCACTGGAGGAAGCGCAGCGAAGGCTATTTAAAGGCATGGTGCTACCAGCTGTGCGCAGTGATCGCTTCTCAACTTGTATCCTCATTAAGTCAGCAGAGGGAGAAGGAGGGGAGGGGGAAAATGACAACTGGCTCCCACCCATCTTTAGATGTTTTTAAAGCACTGTTTTCATTTGTTTCAATTTTTATCAGAGAAAATGGAGAGTTGCCCAGAGTATAGCTTGCTAATGGCACAAGTTATTTGTCATCTTAAAAACAACAACAACAACAACAACAAAAAAACCCAACTTGACCCAGAGCCCAGAGGCGAAGCTTTTGGAGCATAAGCTGTGGGTGGGTGTGAAGGCTCTTGCTCTTCTCATTAACTAGCCAAGGGGCTCTGGTGAGAGAGAGGCCTGGAGTCAGCCAGGGCCCTCATGGGTCTCACCCAGGACAGGAGTCTATTTTTAGACCAAATTGGACCTCAATAGGACTTCAGAAGAAATAAGGTTCTTAGCCTCATCACTGATTTCAACCCTTTTGCTCAGGGTTTCAGAAAAATGAAAACCAAGTTGAATCCAAGAGTCTCACATAAGAGACCAAAATGTAGACAATGGATCCAGAGCTGCGACGAGGTCAGTTCTGGCAGAACAGGGAGTAGGAGGGGAGGCACCCAGGCCTCTGCTCACAACAGGGCACAGGGAGGTGAGCTGCAATGCTTAGCTCTACTTTTCTGGGCCTTGGGCCCAGGATTAATCTCTCTTGGCTGAGAGCCAAGCTCAGCAATCTCCAAGACTGCAAAATGTGGAGGGTGCGTAGTATAGAGCAGGCTTTGGGCCCGGCTAGGCCTGGGATCCAGGCTGGTAATTCCCCTGCCTAGCTGGCTGGATCCCTGGGGCAGGTGCCTTCTGCTTTAGTCTCTTCATCTATAACGTGGGGCCAAGTGTGTCCACCTTAAAGTATTCTTGTGAGGCTTTAATGAGATGGTACTAAGTACTTAAGATTAAATGCTTAAGGGCTAGGGAGATAGCTCCATGGCACAAGTACCTGTGTGGCAAGTGCAAGGTTGGGAGTTCGAACCCCGGTTCCCCCCCCCCCAAAAAAAAAAAAAAAAAAAAAGATTAAATGCTTAGAAAGCCACCTGGCATAAGAGATGAGCAATGAATGACAAATGCTACCATGGGGACCAAGCTGGGCCTACGGGGCATGGCTGAGTCTATAGACACAACTATAAGCATGAGTAACTACAGAAGAGGGGCACCCTGTGTAGAGAGGAGTCCTGAGCCGCCTTGCCCCAGCTTATCCCCTTTCTACTTATCACATTGAGCCGGCAACTGACTGCAGAGACAGCTACCTTCAGGGCTGGACACTTGGACAAAGCTTTTGGGCCACTGGACATACTGTAAAATTCAGTTCCAAGCTGTTTCTGACATGCTAGAGGCATCTAAGGGTGAACTCTGCAGCCAGGCCCTTGCTTGTTTTCTGCCCACACCTGCCCGGCAGGCTACTTGTATGTGGTTTTGGTTAAAGGCTTGGTCAGGGAGGAGGTCCCAGTTGTGCATTAGAGGGGTATTTAAGAGTCACATGGATCTGGCTGCTCAAGACGAGGGCATCGTTAGTTGGCCTGCTTCTCTGAAAGACCTTTTTATTTTGCAAAAGCCCAAACAACTGGTTTCCTCCAAAACAGGACTTGAGTCCTGGAATTCAAAGATGCTTTTCTTTAGGCAGCTGGAAGATGAGACATATGGTGTCTGCTGAAGCCAGGCCAATGTGGTGTTGGGGTGGGAGCAGTGGTTCGAGGACGTGACCCTCACTGTCAGGAAATCAAGTATGTATAAATCAAGCCACAGGTCATTTTTGCAAATTGAGGCAAGTTTCAAACATCTAAGTATCACTGGTTTTACCAGTTTTATTCTGCAGCTGTGATTTAACTGGCACATGTTTTTAATCAGTCATATGAAAACCAACTGAGGTCTGAATATCAAAGCAGCCCTGTAAATAGTGTCAGACAAGTCCCGCTAATCATGCCTCATGGTTGTGCTTTGTCCTTTGTCCTGAACCTCCACTGTAAATACTGACTTACTCAGGGTCCTTGTCTCATGTCAAAGGGACATCCTTACAAAAGGCTCCCTACAAAGAGACCTGGTTCTGTCCCAACACTAACCACCCAAGCCCATCTACAACCCCACGTGACATCCACTCATAGGCTGCTTTCACTGGCAAGATGGGGACTTGTGTCATGTTGTACCCTGGTTGATGACAGCATGGTTCTCTGGTGTGGGCTTCAGAAACAAACAAGTAGTTGTGACGGTTTGGGGGTATGGCCCTGCTAACAGTACCAAGCCTTGAGCAGCCTCTTTGTTTTCAGAGATCCATCTTGCCAGAGGAGGAAATAACATACTTGAGATGCAAAAGCTAGAAATTATGCTAAGAACATAAATTAATCACATGCTCCCAGATTCAGGCAGAGCCCTTCCCCTCTGCTGACTCGGTTCTTCTTCCACTGGACTCCCTCTAGCCCAGCCATGGTCTGCCAGGGTTTGTGGTGTTAGATTTGTGTCTATATTGTGCCTTATCCAACTCACCTCCTCACCTGTGAGAAGGCTAAGACTATGGCCTCAATACAAGTTAGTCAAATGCTGTTTTTAAGAGGATTTTAGAGATCCATGTCTAGATATCGAAGTACTGGGAAGTACTGGGATGATATTTGGTGCCTGCCAAATCATGAGGTACACTAAAGTGATCAAAACTGCATGGCAGTTCCCCTCCCGAAGTTTGCTGAGGAGCTCCTAGAGCTTGGCCTGTTCTTTGGGGCTAATGTAGCCTGTAGTCGGTTTTTGCACCATAGGGCTAGGACTTGTTCCCAGGGCTCGCATGTATGTCTGTTCTCCTCACAGGTCCTGGTGCAAGGTGTCTTAGTTTCTTTTTACTCATTGCTGGGACAAATACCCAACACTTAAAATGAAGGAAGGAAAGGTTTATTTAGCTCACAGTTTGTGGAGGTTTCAGTCCATATTTGGTTGGTCCAAGGCTGAGTGGAACAGGGCAGAGAGCATCCAGTTCATGGTGGTAGAACAGCAACAATCTCAACAGAGGCAGCCAACCAAACAGGGCAATAGAACAATAGCCAGAGTCTGTCTGTCTCTCTTTATATTACATTCAGGCTCTCTGCCTCAGCCTATTCACCTTAGGCTACACCCATAATCCCAAAAGTACTTAGACCCATAATCCCATCAGTACTAAAACACATAATCCCAGGGATCATGAATCAAGTCTCAAACTGTAGAAGTCCCTGCCCCATGATTGCATGAGGCTTTGGGGGGACAACTAGACATAAACTGTAACACAAGGTATGGGGAAGGCTGAGTGGAACAGGGCAGAAGACAGAGGGCCAGTTGGCTACATTAAAGGAGGAACAGCTCCTTGCTATGGGCAGGCACTAAGTATCCATGGTCACAGAGCTGGCTTCCTCCTCACGGCTTCTGTCTCTGTGTGTACATATTTTCCATAAGCCAACCTCCTCCCTCATCTGACTATAAGCTGTTGGAGGGCAAGATCACATGTCATAGCAATCCATTTTTGTAGCCCTAGCTTCAAACACAGTGCCTCTATTGGTCAGCTTTCTGATGCTGGGATAAAATGTCCAACATATGCAACATAAAGGTGCAAAGGTTTATTTTAGATCATGGTTTCAGAGGCTTTGGTTATGGTCAGTTAGCTCCAGGGCAGAAATGCCATGGTGGAAAGAAGGGCATGATGGAGGAAAGCAGTGAGCTACAGAAAGGGACAAGGTGCACATACCAGTGAGGATGAACCTTTTAGAACTTTCAACGGCATGAGCAGCCCTCTGGGCATGCCTGCCATATGGTGTGGCATAACTGGGGGGAGTATTCAAGGTTAGGCCCCCATCACCCACACAAACACACCCAGAAGTGCCCTTCACTGACCTCCTAGGCTCTCCCAAGCCAATCAAGCTGACAGTCAAGATTAACCATCACAGGACCCAACACAGCATCCATACAAATTTGTCAAACAAATGTAATTATTCAGCTTATTTGAAGATGTATCACAGAATGATAGAATTTTTAAATAAGGAAATCTCCAAGCTCTTACAATCAATCATTACAAGGGAAAAGCATGGCTGCTACAGAAGTTGCCATGTCCCTCCTAATATGGCACAAAATAATTATATGTCAGCCTAGGCCCACTGTAAGCCCCTCGTAGACTGAATTTGGGTCTGGCTCATAACCGATCAGGTGCCCAGCACGTTTCTGCAGCCCCAGTACCAGCGTGCAGAATGTGAAGCAGCTTCTCATCACAGGCTGCTGCTCCTTCCATCAGAACCTGCTTGATGAGAAGCTGGGTGGGGCTGACAGGGAATACCTGGATGGGCTGGGGTTGAGGCCAGGAAGTAGGTGTGGACAGTCAAGGGATGTGGAGCTGCCTGAGGCCTAAGAACCCAGAGCAGAGCCCAGCCTGTGCTTGTATGCTCTCTCCAACTGCATCTGCCTGGTGTGCCAGACAGTAGGTCATCTGCTTACTCTTCCAGGGCTATAAAAGCAGCTTAGCAGAGGCCAGGATGTGATGATGGCTGTGTAGATGCCCATGGACATCCAGAAATCTCACTACAACCTGGCCATAAGGAGGGCTACTCATCAGCTCACCTGCTGGGGGGAAGCAATCTCATGGCCATGAGTTACCACCCAAGTCACAGAATACTTCTTGTCAGCAAAAGGGAAAAACCAAAGCCCTCAGGGTGGAAGTACTCAGAGTATCCAGCATTGAAAAAGGTAACTTGGACAATGGAACCAGAGCTGGGTCCTGCTGGAGTATGGGTAGAGGGTTCCACACAAGATAGCTATAGCCAGAGCTTCTGGAAGGTAGTGCCCCACCTGCTCTGCACCAGCTTGAGGTCATGCATGTGCTATACCCACACATGTGTACAGGTAGCTCTATGGGCCCAGGTATCAGCAAGACGGAGGGAGAAAAGGAAAGGAAGGGCAGACATACAATGTGGGAAAATGATATCCACACATGGCATAAAGCAGGCTCATTCAAACAATGGGCTGCAACCTATTAGTGGGTTGTGAAATCCGTTTAGTGGGTCCTGACCAGCATCAAAATAAAGCTAAATAAAATCAGAGTGTATCACATGTGGCAAGGGGAAATATTGTTTTGTGAAGCTATTGTTTGAGCTATGTATACTGAATTAGGATGTAAAATAAATATCTTGTGGATTGTGGTTAAAAAAAAAAAAGCTTGGAGGCCACAAGTGGAAGGGAAGGGAGATGCCAACTGCATGTTAGACACCAGGCTATTTGTTTTCATCTGTTTTACTTTACACTTATGCCCCCTAACAGGCCCACTGCTAGGTCAGTGTCTTTTTGCCAGTGAGAAAGGTATGATTCAGAGACACAGAGGGACTTTTCTAAGATAGTAAAGCTAACAAGGGAACCTGGAGCTGCTTGACTCAAAAGAAAACATTCTCTCTACCCTTTGAGGATTTCCCGTGGAAAGACTGCTCTGCTCCATCCTTGGTTCCAACTCATGAACCAGCCCTCCAATGTCTTATCCATGTATGAAACTAAGAGAGATGGTTTCCCAAGTATTCTGATTTGGAAGTCTTCCCTCTCCCACACATCATTTTAGATGAAATTAGTCTCCTCCATCAAAACTTTTACTAGAACTGCCAATAGCCTGGTAATAAATTTCAAGAGCAACCTACTACCAACTCCTATCACTCAAGGCCTGCTCTCTTGTGTGTCCAGAGGTGTTGACTGGTCCCTTTAGCCCACATTCAGGGACCTGAAGTAAGTGGCTTCTTCTTAGAATTATGAATAACAACAAGGGAAAAGGGATGAATTTGACCTCCCTCTTCTTGCTCCTAAGGAAGTACTAGTGCACCCCAGTGAGACCAAGACTGTTCAGTGTCTGGAAGGAAGAAAACGGAGTGTCAGGAGGGATGAGGTGACATGAGAAGAATTCCGAATGTTCTCTAAATAACAAGGCCAGTCCCAGAAGCACAGTGGTACCCAGGTTTCTTTAAACAGATGTCATTTGCAACGTAAACCTTCTCCGGGGTTGTGGAAGTGCAACTTCTGCAAAAGGCTATAGAATGGGATGCACTATGACCCCAAAGTGATCAGCTTGAGGACTGGGATGGGGAGTGCTTGACTGACTTCTGTTGCTTCTCACTTGCTATATGAGCTTGGGTGGTTGAGCCATGTCATCTGTCTATGGCCTGGATGCTGCATCTTAAAGTCAAGGGATGGTTTCTGAAACCACTGCTTGGATGAGTATATTATAATCCATTACTGTTATTATTATTTATTATTATTACTCTGGTATCCATCCATCCTCTCTAGAGATAGATTCTCAAGTGAAAGCAATAATTTAATAAATGACTTTTGTGCTTTGCTTAGAGGGATTCCCTCAAGAGCCTTAAAAAGTTTTGTCCAAGGTACCACCCAAGTCTGAGGTTGTTATGTATCTTCCCTTTGTCTCTAGATCTGACTGAGGGTTCCAGGAATGATGGCCATCTTTCTTCCATCCTTCAGGCTCACGGACAACCAAACAAACATTCCCACACCCACAGACTGTGCCTGCCCTGGTAATAGGCTGGTCTCTGCAGGGATAAAGGAATGCAAGTAAGCAAGCCCTGGTCCTCATGGGATGCACAGACACTTGACTTCCAGGGCACAGTGCAGCGTGCTAACCCTGGAAGGGAGCCGGGAGCTTTGCTTTCAGTCATGGCCAAACCCTCCTTGGCCCACTCATTACTGCTGTTGAGCAAACTTTCAACCTCTTGAATTTGCTTTTTTTTTTTTTCTGCTTAGAGCTATGCCAGGGCATTATGCAGTAGGCCAGACGTCTAGCATGTTTAATGACAATAATAATAATTTGCATTTATACAAGGTCTTAAAGTGTATCACAAACAATAATTAATTTTCCTTTGCAAAGCTGGGAGCTAGCTAAGTAGGAACCCCTTTATTTTGCAGATAAAGGATACTTTTTTGGATCATTAGACACACTGGGAGCTGTTCCACCTACTCAAAACCCAACTCCTCTCAAGGGCTGTCCAAACATCAAGAGTTCCACAGAGGCTGAAGCTGCATAGCCAGGCACAACCCAGCCCAAAGAGTGGCTTATGCTTTGGCCACTCAGTTGGTACTCATCAGAGGAATGCCTGGTAGTGGCTGGAGGCCTCCTCCTGACTGCCTTGCAGCACTGAGAGCCCAGGGATTACTGGGATTGTTAAGAATGGGCTTCCTCCTCTGAGGTGGAAGTCTGGTCCTTGAACTCTAACCCCCAGCTCCTGCTTCTACGCTCTGAAACAAAACCATCTGTCACAGACTGGCTGGGCTAGGGGTGCTACATCTCTCTGGCATAAAGTTCTCTACTTCTGTGGTCAGCCTTGGACAGAGACAGTGGTTCAGATCTTCCCAAGGTTTGGTGGGGCCTGGTAAGCTGAGTGGTGGGGTGGTGGGAGGTGACACCTCATCCCCTGGGTGCTGAGGCCAGGCTGTCCTCTATGCACTATGGGAGAAGTGCCCTGCATGCTGACACACATTCCCATCTTTGTGAACGTACTGCTCCTGATCACATGGAAATGGACATGCTAGCACTGGGGCCCTAGGTCTGTTCAAGTTTAAATGCTCCTCTCCCTCCCTCTCGTCTCTTTTCTTTTTCTAGGGCAGAGAATCAAAATCAGGGCCTAAACTATGCTAGGAAAGGAAAGCTGAGCTATGCCCCAGCCCACTAATGATCTCTTCTTTAGTCCACACAATGATGGCAACGGCAGGGGCTGGTTTCTAGAGATCAAGCCAGATAAGAATGTTTTTAGTTGCTTTCTGTTTGTTTGTTTTGTGGCACTGGAGACAGAACAAGAGCTTTTACACTGGGCTACATCTCCAGGCCTTTTAAAAAAATTTTTATTTGAGACAAAGTCTTAATACACTGCTAAGTTACTCAGGCTGGGCTTGGACTTGCAATCCTCCTGTCTCAGTCTCCCAGAGCACTATGAGGTTTTTTTTTTTTTTTTTTTTTTCCCTTTATCTCTCCTTGTCTCTTTCTCTACCTCCTTCTTTCCTTTTTCAGAATAAACACATGGTGTTAAATTTGAGAAAAACTGATATTGAGCTGAGACCAACAGAAGGACAAGAAACTCTATGACCTTTCTCCTCTCCCAGGGGAAACAAAGGAACAATCAAGGCTTGAGCGGGACACAGAGAAGCAAATGGAATCCTTCACTAAATTTATTTTTAAAAAGCTAGATCTTCTGGGGAGAACAACTCCCTAGAGTGATTTCAGGGTCCTTGCTGGTTTGCTTTATGCCTGAAAAGACACCATCCTCCTGCCAAAAGCACATTGTTTGGGTGATATTTTTCTCACAATTGCTTACCATGGAAGGAATTTTGAGCATGCATTGAAGGCTGTTGTTTTCCTAAAACCTTCACCAGCAGGAGTGTGAGGTTTGGCTTGTGATGACACAGCCCCATTCTGCTCTGACCTCACGTGATTCCTACTTTTTGGTCTGTAATCAGGTGATAGATAGTCTCTGGCTTGGATTTGGGATAGAACACTGGTCTGGGAAGTGACTGGGAGAAGACAAAGGCACTGTAGAGGGAACCTCCTGGTGCCAGTCTGGGACAAGGCACCCTGTAACCATTCCTCACCTGCTTCCAAGAGAAGAACATGGACTTTGATGTCAGGGAGAACTGAATTCAAATATGGAGCTATGCCTTAGGATGTGTACACCTGGGGAATCCTTGGGTTTCCATTTATTTCTCCACTGTGGCTACTATAAATTGACAATGCCAAGCACATGCTAAGAACTCAACACATGCTATCTTTCTTCTCACTCCACTGTCATCAGACAGATACCTAAAGAAACCCTGATGGACTCCTGTGTTACTTAAATTCAACTGTCATTATTGGTAGAGTTTTACAACTTCATTTTAACTTAACCACACCAATTACAAGGGTGGTATAGATTGTTATTCTACAACCATGGCATCCATGAAGACAGGCTTGCAGAAGGGAAGGAACTAGCCCAGAGTCAGCCATGGGGTAAAGGCAAAGGGCTTGGACATGAATCAGAGTCCTGCCGAAGCACACTGCCCAGCTGGGCACGTCTTCTGGGCAGACAGTGTGTGTCATTGGATATTCCCACGTCCTTGTGCACTGCTGCATCTCATGTGCTATGAGGGAGGAACATGAGGAGCTTGGTGATCAGCAGTACCTTCACAAAAATGGGAATGTACGTCAGCATGTGGGGGCTCTTCTCCCAGGCCCTGGGTTATGGCACCATGCAGGGTTGGCCTCGCAGGTCTACCTTCCCGTTTTCTATGGGTAAGACAGCACTTATGTGCACATGGATCCCAATCCCATCTTCTGAGGCCACAGAGAAGGAAGCGCCATTCCTTAGCATGGAGCTCTGGACACTTTTGGGCTTGGGGCAGTGATGAACTGCATTCTCTCTTCCCATTTTTTAAGAATTGAGAAAGGGGACAGGAAGTAGACATTAAATCCTTGGCTATGGTGGACTCTCAGCCCCCATACCCACCACCCCACCCCACTCTCCCAGCCTATGAACTCTGGGAACTGTGGACAGATGCAAGATGAGAAGGGGAGGGTAGGAATCTTTAAAAAAAAAAATCCAACTGCATGGCTGGCCTGAATATAACTTCCAGTACCAACTGAGGAGTGGAATTAGACTTGACTGCAATGTGGCATCACCCATAGAGAGTTCATCACAACCTTCTCAAAGCTACTCTGACAACACACCCTGCAGGACAGGATGTCCTGGTGGGATTCATCCTGCACATGTTGGGTAGTATGTAACCCAATGCTTTGAGAGTGAGGTCAGTTCCCATGACCAGGAGTCTGTCTGGATCTCTAGCACATTTCTTGGTGCTGCTAGTGTCTGTCTTAAACGGTGCTGCTAGTGTCTGTCTTTGAGGCAGAACATATGGAAAATCACGTGCTTAAGTTGAGCCAGTTTTAGGCCAGAAGTTGGCACAGAAGAACCAGGGTTTGGGCTCTCCAACATTAGCACTGAATTAACCAGGCCAACAGAGACTAAACAAGAGGAGCACTTCTCTGCACCCAGCCCTGGGCTACCCATCCTTTAACCCTGAGCCTGGGAGCCCCTGGCACTGCAGTCCTGCTGCAGGGGACAGATATGAAGCGGGTACTGGGAACCTGCCCAGTGAGGCCTATGGTCTCCAAGGCCAAGGCCATGAAGAGTTCACCTGCTGCTGGCCTGCAAGAGTCCTGTGACAGGGCGTCATGGGCTTCTGACGCACTGGGCATCAGGAGGGGCTGCTGCGCTTGGGAGTGCACCTTCTGGGTCATCGGAGCAAATGGGGGCTGATGCAGGTGACGCAGCACGGGCAGCAAGCCTATGCTGGGCTTGCTAAGCTGTACGTTCACCTGAGGACACAGAACTAAAGGAGAAGATAGCTTTTGTTTTATCCCGAGGCATTAGTCAAATCTAGAATCAACTCAAAAAGGATACTTCTTTCTTGTTTGCACAAAGGTTTCTTATAGGCCAGGGGGTACTGACACACATTCAGTCGTGTGCTTTTGGTCTCTCCATTAGGCAGCTGATGTAGAATGCAGATTGAGAAACTTCACTGGGAGGCAAATCCTATATACCAGAACCTTGTTTGGATAGGCTTTGGGGGGATACTTCCTTTCTTGTCTGCATTGCAAAGGCATCTTTACAGGAATTCCTGGTTTTGTTGCCATTGCCCACCAATCTTTAGTATCTTGCTCCTTTTGCACTTCTCAGTCTTGGAAACTAAGGCAAAGCCACATCAGTCAGTGGTGGGTAAGGTCTGAGCATACACACAGTTCCCTCCGTTTGGTTCCCTTTCTTGCCATGTTTGCCAAGAGGATGAATTGGCATTCCCTCCCACGTAGGCACATACAGATCTCCTTTCCGAAACGTGCCACTGAACACAGTCAGACCTGCACAGCTGCAGCATCTTTTTTCCAAAACTAGTACCCATGACGGGCTCCAAAGCCATCAAACCAGCAAACAAATATAGACATACAGCAAAACAAATTATAAAAATCAGCAGAGGGGGGACCACCCACTTGGGACCCCCTTTCCTATCAGACAGGAGCTTTCTTTCCCTCAATACATATGTTCTGCTCATTAAAAAAAAAATATAGTGGAATCCACTCCCACTCTTTGTAGTGTCCAATGATGTTGATGTACACTCTGTGCTGCTAACTCCATGGGAGGAAGAAAGAGACCATTTCTCTAGATAGCTCCTCATTAGTCCCTTGGGGACCCCATGCACTGAGAGCCACCATAAGTGTAAAGGCTACAGAACACTGCATTTGGCAGCCTAGAGGTCAGCTAGTTTTCTTTAAAGAACCAAATCATAAATAGATATTTTCAGCATGGGAAGCCACATACCCTACTACAACAATTCACATTTGCCTTTGTGGTAGCAGTGACCATAGACAAGAGGTGAACCAGTAGGTGTGGTGATGTTCCACAACATGTTCCAAACTTTACTCACAAACACAAGAATCTCTTCTCTAGTCTAGCCCTTCCCTGTGCAGGAGGAGAGGGGAAGTGATCGAACCCTGCAGTCACAGAGCCATCTGGACATCCACCCCAGGCCAAATTTGAAAGGCTTGGTGGGAGCAACCGAGATACTCATGCAGGTCTAAGAGCCACTGACATAGAGGCTAAAATGGCCACCTGGATAACTGGAGATCCTGACCTACACAGCTCCACCAGAGAGGATGAAAAAGTAAGTGGAAAATGATGGGTTAAAATCTCTGTACATGATAAAATCTACAGGATTTTAACGTCCTTATCAAACTCAGGATGCAGAGATGGAATCACAGGCTCATAGCTCTCTGAGGGTGTGTTGCTAACATTCATTCACCAGAGGATTAGGAATAATCTTAAAGTGTCTCTGAGAAGTGCTGGGAAACGGGAAAAGGGAAGTGGAAAGCCACCGGCACTTGTCCGTGAACAACATGAGGAGAAAACAGAAAATTCATTTTTTCCAGTCAGCAGCTAGTCAAACATCTAACAGTACATAAATGGTCATGAAGGCCAAGCCCTCTTATCCAGGGCTGAGAACAGGTTGTTTTGGCTGTCAAGCATTTTCAAAACAAGTTTTCTTGGTCTTATGACAGGTTGTGGCAAGAACAAGAAAATAAAAAGAGAGGAAGATCCCATGATCACTGCTCTGGGCTTCCACGTGGGCCGGCTCTGCCTGCACAGTCAAGTTTGCTTTCAGAGTGTTCAGATAAAGCTCATCTTAAGGTTAATACCCCCTTGCCTGTGACATCATTTAATAAAGTAATTCCTCTAAAAACTCTCTGGCAGCAGGATAATCATTCTAGTCTAGGAGGAATAAGAGGTCAAAGTCACTCTTAAGCCCAAGGAGCTATTCTGCTTGAACCTATGCCCTGCTTTGTTATAATTTCCTCCTCATGTAATGTGGCTCCATTCTTTCCCTGACACAGGTTGAAAGCTATCTGCTCAGAGGTGGATTTTTCCATCTCAACCACAGAACCTTGGTCAGGGTGGGGCAAAGAAAGCAGCAAGAGGCCCAAAAGGATGGGCAAGACATAGGCTGGACCTAGTTGGAGTTATTTGCCCCCGCTAATAGTAGCTGCCTGCTTTGAGATTGTCCCTCCAGCTCAATACTGTGACCTCAGATTCCTGGGGCAGTGTGCACTCAGCCCTGTTAACCTCAGCCTTGGAAAGTGGTCTCTAGTCCTGGAAGAAATAGGTAGAAGAGGGTGTTCTACCTGAAGCTGGCTCTTATTCTATGAGCCAAGTTACCAGGCCACAGGGGTTGTCTTCATTCTGTCTGTTGTCTGCAAAAGTGCTCTGAAGAAAGAAAAATCCTCCATGGCACCCTCAAGCTCAAAGAAGCAAAGGTGATTGGTGCCCAGATGCAGAGGGGTCAGGTATGGTAACATTGGGTTAGGTGTTCCCCAAAACACCAGTACTTCTCTATTCATTCACTTAGCAGCATTTACTAAATTTGAACGAGGGTTTAGGCACAAATGTAAGTTTCATGAACTTATGGAGGTCAGCAGCAGATATTCCGCCCCCTGCACCACACTGTGGGGACATCGGCACTGAGGATCTCTGCTCAGGAAGAGAGTCGAAGGTACTGCCTAAAGCCAGCTATGTGGAGTGAGAGGACAGGGAGAGAGTAAGAGAGGGAGGGGGAAAGAGTGAAGAGAGAGAGAGAGAGAGAGAGAGAGAGAGAGAGACAGAGACAGAGACAGAGATAGAGAGACAGAGACAGACAGAGACAGAGCAAGATCTTTCCCCAGATCTGCATATACTCTTCTGGTTGATTCCTGGGTCATCCCAGCTAACTTGAAATGTCAGATAAATTGCAAATAACATCTGAGCATAAATAAGTCCTACATACTGCATGGGACATTCTCACATTCTCATGCTAAATCATTTGTTAATTATCTAAGATTTAAATTTGACCCAGCACTTTGCGTTTTCAGTGCTACATCTGGCAAGCTAACTCAAGAGGTGGCCTTAGAAAGCCAACTGAGGTGGCAGAGAATGGAAGAAAAGGTCCAAACATTCCCTTGTAGTGTTCTACTTGCATGAGCTGAGAACTTTAGTTTTTGTAATCTTTATTAGTATTTCCGAGACTAGGAGGATCTAGGACCAGTGGTGTATACCCAGGCAGACCTCTATCAACATGTAATCTTTCAACTTAGGGAAAACTTCCTGCCTACAGAATGAAGGGCCAGATGCTGCAGCATGGTGGTCAGCAACTGCAATTACCACTAACTGCACTGGAGGAGAACATTTGGGCAGTTTACAATTATTTCCCTACTTAACACTCAGTCCCCTGTGAGAGAGGGCTGTCTCCCTGCTTATGAACAGATGAGAAATCCAAGGCTAACACAGGTAAAAGCAAGCAAAGCAAAACAAATACTAGAAAGCCCAAGGACCTGCATTCTGCTGGTCTCATTGTAGGGCACATGTCTTTTCCACTCTGTGGAACTCGGCTGCCCACACCTCTTTCCTTTTCATCTTTCTGTTCTTCCTTTTATGTTGCCCTTTCTCTGTCCTCCTAACCCTGTATGTCTTCCACTGTTGGTTTTCTGGACCTCAGGAACCAGGCAGTGTCTTTTTTCTTCATAGTACATAGGGCAATATTTGCAACAGATACTTACAGAGCTTTCATCTCTCCATAAGTTCATGAAACTGGGCCCGGCAGGATGGCTCAGTGTTCTAAAGCGCCTGCCGGTGGTTGCAGGGACTGTGGTTCAATCCCCAGCACCACATGCTGCGCCAGCCCTGCCCTCGGGGCAGGCTGACCCGGTCATAAAAATGAATAAACAAGCAAACAAACAAAAGTTCTGAAACATAAGTTCATGAAACTTACATTTGTGCCTAAACCCTAGCTTGAATTTAGTAAATGCTGCTAAATGAATGAATAGAGAAGTACTGGTGTTTTGGGGAACACCTAACCCAGTGTTACCAATATGGAACTGTACCAGCGTTTTCCAAGCCCGAGTGTCAACCAGGCAGGCAGCCTGGATACTATGAGGGCCAAGCACAGCTGCCCGGTGAGCCTGGGATAACTCAGAGCAGATGCCAGCCAAAAAGCTGGAGCAGAGACCATGAAGATAGCTCAGCGATCTAAGTGACTGCCTAGGCGAGTGTAAGGATCTGGGTTTGATCTCCAGTCCAGCATGCCATGCTGGACCCACCCCAGGCACACCAAACCAGCCACTAAGACTGGGTTTGGGTTACATGCCTATAATCCCAGTGCTGGCAAGGCTGAAACAGGAGGATCACTATGAGTCTGAGCTGCATAGTAAGACCCTGTACTAAATACATTAAAAAAAAAAAAAAGGTGTATTCAATTCAAAAGCTGTGTGATCTTAGACAAGTCACTTCACTTGGCAGGGCCTGGACTTCATAATCTGTAAGATGTTATAATAAGAATTACAAGAGTTAAATAGAGAAACCATTTCTAGCTCTGCTGTTGCATTTTAAGTACTCAGGATGTTTACTAACACTAGCATGAATCATTAAGAAGATGATCAAGATTGATGATCCATTATTATTTGTTTTCAGAAAAATAAGTCTTGTCTTGACAAATAAGTTACCATAAAATTCATTTTTTTCTGAACTGATAGTTTAAGGATTATGTAATTCCCCTGAAAACATGAATAATGGAAAAGAGGCTTTCTACATTTTGATTTTTAATTTCTTTTTCTCTATCTTTGATGCAGAGTCTCACTATGTAGTTCAGGATGGCCTTGAGCTTACTATATAACCCAGGCTGACTTCGAACTCACTGTGACTCTCCTGCCTCAGCTCCTAAAAGGTAGGATTACAGGTAAGCAGCCCATGGCCAGCTCAAGAACTATAGTTTCTTGGTTCATAATTCTGATTTATACTGTTACTAAACAGTTAATGCCCTGGAAAATCTCACCATTAGATGAAATCTCAAGCAGTGATGGACCATTCCAGAAATCAACCTGTAAGAATTGTACTTGAGCTCTTCAAAATAGAGGTAGGTGAGCTGTAGGATCCAGAGAACAGAATTTTGTGTGTGTGTGTGTGTGTGTGTGTGTGTGTGTGTGTGTGTGTACGTGCATGCTCGCATGCATGCATGCATGCACTTGTGTGTGTGTGTGTGTGTGTGTGTGTGTGGTGCTCTTGGGGGGCTGTGCATGTACTCTGTATATGGTGAGCCCTCATATATTTCTCAATGGATTTAGTAAAAACTGCAGCTACACAGAGGTACAGCCTTCCTTCCTAGGTTCCTTCTGATCAGCTCTGTGAAGCCACTCTTATGCCTACTATCTATCTATCTATCTATCTATCTATCTATCTATCTATCTGCCTACCTACCTACCTACCTACCTATCTGCCACAAGGTCTTGCTATCTTCCTGTCTCAGCCTTCCCAGCATTGGGGTTACAGGCATGTGCTACCACACCCAATTTCTGCACACCCAGGGATTCTGGGGCCAGTATGGCATGCAGTACCAGGGATCACACCTAGGTCCTTTCACTTGCCAAGCAGGCACTTAGCACTTAGAGCTCTCTCCCCAGTCCATTCTATGTCTTATTTGTTATAACCCTGTTGCTGTAAAGCTTGCCTTCCCTGTGGTCTCAACTCCTCTTCCAGGCAGCTCAGCCTTGACCATCCATGGACATGACTGTGAATTCAGGACTACCTTAGGGCCCCACCTCACTTCTGCTTTCTTGGCTTCAGTTTTCCACCAGGCATGACTCAGTGTCAGTCTGGGGAGATAGGAGTCACTGGGATTTTCTGTCTTCTTCTCAGACAGCTGTGCCTCGCTCCTCCCCATTTTCCTTCTTCCTTCTTTCTTGCCCAAAGACCTTAGTAATATGTCTGGTCACATGGATATTTTATGTTCTCTTCAAGATACTTAGTGTCAAGATTTGAGGCTTTTAGAAGAGCTGTTTCTGCTCAAGAATACCCTAGGCCTTCCCCACAGGCAGAGCAGCCTTCAGTCTCCTGGTGAGCCTCTATGCAGGTTCCCCCGACCACTCCATGGATGGGTATCTGGGCACAGCCACACAGGCATACTAATGTCCAGCCCTGACCCCACTATGCTGCTCCTGAGAGCCAGGAATCAGGCAAGGGAAGAGCAAAGGTGGGACAGCAGAGGTGGCTTGGGCTGGGGTTCTCATTATTGTTTGGCTTATACTGAACAAGCTCTTTTTTTTTTTTTTTTTTAAGAATTTTTTATTTTATTTATTTATTTTTCTTGTTTCAGAACCTTTGTTTGTTTATTCACTCATTTTAATGGCCGGCTCAGCCCGTCCTGAGGGCAGGGCTGGCACAGCATGTGGTGCCGGGGATCAAACCGCGGTCCCTGAAGCTGCCCAAGCTTTCCCAAGCAGGCGCTTTAGACCATTGAGCCATCCCGTCGGGCCCTGAACAAGCTCTTTTAGGACATGAAATGAGAGCTTTGTGGCCATTATTTCATTTTGCTTCCATCACAATCTAGCTGGATAAGATAAGCTCTAAAGTGTCTTCACTGTTCTGGCCCCTGAAATGCTTCCACTGTCAAGCTTATCTTCCTAGAGGTACTGCTCCTTGGTCATCTAACTTAGCTCTGCTGTTGGAAGTGGATTTTGTAGTTCACCGAGTAAGGGTAATGGTTCCAACAGCTACTTTCCACTCCTGCCTACTTTTCTCAATTCTCCACCTCAGTGAGGCATGGATCAGTTCATTTTCAAAGTGTCCCTGCACTGAATGGTCTGATAGAAGGAAGGCCACTGCTCATCTTATGATCTGCACAGAACAGATGTCCCTGATGATTCTTTGATGTTTTTCCTTTTCTCTAGAATTCACGCCGTAGTGAGAAGTGCTAGAAACAAGAGGCAGGGCCCTCCTGCGTTAGCTGGACTCCACCTCAGCCACAGCAGCCCTGGGCAGCCCTGGCAGCACCTGTGAGAACCAACACACACACTCAACAGTCAAGCCTAATTCCCAAGAAGCTGTTTTAACTTGACATCTGAAAACGTTCTGCAAGTAGAATTATTTTACAGGGTGTGTGTTCAGGGCATATGTGTGCACGTTCCACAGCTGAAGTGTTCTATAAATATCAGATGCAGACTGTACAAAAAGCATCACGTACAGGGCATCCTTAATTCCATTTAGAAAGGCTTTCAATGTGTGTCTGACCTCTGGCAACAGAGACTGAAATTTCTCAACATTAAAAAAGAAGTATGCTAAGCTACTTTTAACATGGCTTTTTACCTCAAATCCTAGAATGGTAAGGGAGCTTAGTGACTGTCAGGTAGCTACTAGTCCCAGCACTTTCAGATGAGGGCACTGAGGCCCAGAAAAGTGACACTGTCTTTCTCATAATCACACAGGAAATTATTAATGGGCCCAGGCCTCCTCATTCTCAGGGCAACCTTCTTTGCATTTTCTTCATTTACTCTACCGCTCACTTTCCAACAGCTGAAATGCAGCCCTAACTCCATTACTAAATGTTCCTCTTTGATGCATTATAAAAACCCAAACCTAGATTCTCTACTCTTTCCTTTCTGACTCTGTAAAGCATCTATATCTTCCTAAGAAAGAAAATATGGGGTCACAATTCACAAACAAGGGGGTGTAGTGATGGAGAACATTTTCTCAGTGGCAGAGGTAGCACCACTTGAACCCAAGCCTGAGTCCTCAGGAGCTGAGTAACAGCCCAACCAAGTGAATTTCCCTGACCCTCTTCCAGTTCTCTTTCATGGTCTCTCCTGACAAGCCAAACTCAGTGTGACTTCTGGCTTGTGGGCCAAGGCCAGAACATAAACCCCAAATCTTTTCCACTGGGAAAGCAGGATGGACAAGGGTTCCATCTTTATGACAGCTGGAGAGGAACATGAAGGAGGGCCTGGGAAAGCCAGTGTGAGAGTCCCAAGATTGGGCTGAATTGCTCTGTCCTAAAGGGGAGAGGAGCTGAGCTGTTAGCGCCTGTTCCTGGCATACTGGGGCCTGTGAGGGCCAGCAGGATGGTGAGCAGCTTGCTCTGGGATGAGACTGGGTGAGCAGTAACTGATGGCCAGGCTTTTAAATGGAACTAATCATTTCACAGCAACAGACGTCAGGCTTGAATAAATAATGCTCTCTCTGTCCTACACGGCTTGGAGAGGATGCCTGGATGTCAAGCAGATCTGGATTCCTCCCCATTTCTGTTTGACAGGAAAAACAAACCAACTCCCTTGAAGAGAGCTTCCAAAATGATTCCCTCTGAGAATTAGAGAATCCATCATTCCATCTTATTTTATTTGGTTTTCTTTTTTCTCTGAGGTTTTTATATTTCTAAACCCCAGGAGGAACGAGAGAGCTTGTTCATATAGGAGTACGGTATGGGGAAAAAAAGCCTAGGGGCCTGAGCCTTCCCAGAGTCCTCTAGAAGCTCACCAGAGGAGCTGGCCACTTTGCTGTCCTCGAAGCTGTGCTGGCCTGGGCCTGGAAAACTCCCTCTGCCCCCTCAAGGGGAGTTCAGCTGAGATGAGGTTGGGATTTTTTAAAAAAGGGAACTATTTCTAGGAAACTTGGGGTAAAACAAGACAAAAAAAGAAAGCCCATGAATCACAGCAGTGGTTGGGCTATAGGTTCTGGCTCTGAGGTCTGACTCCAGATGTGCCTCTGGGACCTAGCTTCCTAGCAGCCCAGCAGGAGAATTCTGCTCACCTCAGAGCTCTGCCTTCTGCCACTCCCCACTCGCATGTAGCTCTGGTCACAGCACACCCTTCCTTGCAGAGGGAACAGAGGGAGTAAGCAATTACAGCCAGCCAGGTCACAATTTCTGCCTTCATGATCAACAGCCCACCACTGGTTTCCAGAAGGGGAGATCCAAGAATACAGATAGGAAGGAGGAGCAATAGGATGGGGAATGAGTCTTGGTTGAGAGAGGAAGCAGGGAGGACAGCAGGAGATAGGAGATGAGAAGGGAGGTCAGGAGAAGGGAGAAGAGGAGAGGGCTGGGGAAGAGGCTGTGACCAAGCCCGTACCAGGATTTTTTTCTCAGAATGAGGAATGAGAAGCACAGGGGCCTAGGTTCTACTGCTGGTCCAGCCCAGGCTCCTTCAGGCAGGTTTACCAGGCACAGGACTGAGGGACAGGCTGGACCCTGCACTCAAGGGAAACAAGGTACTCTGAGGGTGCTCCAAGGTGTTATTAACAGGGAGCTGAGAAATAAGTGACTAATTCTGAAAGTAACAAATACACAAATAGGCTCATGCTATAACATCTTATACTCTGTAAGTAAGTACCTTGATTAGCAAAGAATTCTCAGGTCTTAAGGCTTGAGCAACCATTCTGAGCAGGCACTAAGAGAACTGGGGTTTTTCTACATTGTGTGCCACTAAGACCCAGGTCTCCACAGGGGCAAAGGTGTGAAAATGGGGTGCAAGCTGGCTGGAGACATCTATTTTTGCCTCTGGAATTAAGGAGAAGAGAGCTATTCTTAGCTGCTTTATTTCAAGACCCAACACATGAGGCTGGATTAAAGCATTTGGCAGCTAATAAGAAGTCTGGATGGGAAAAAAAAAATCTGTCTTTGGGAATATTACAGCACTGACAAAGAAAAATAACCAAATTATTCAGTATGAAAAACTTAAAAATTCTTGAAAGGTATTATTCTAGAAAAACAAGGATGCAGGTAATAAAAGTATGTATAATGAAGAGCAACATATGGAAAGTTATTGTCTGTTCTAGGAAGATTTGGATAGTTGTCTTTTTCTGTGGTTCCCTCTCTCTTTTCTTCTTCTGCTTTTTTTTTTCTTTTTTTTTTTTGTGGGGTGCTAAGAATTGAACTCTGGGCTTTGTGCTACTTACTACCCCTGAGGGACATCCTTAGCCCTGGATAGATTTTTAAATAAGAAAATAGTATCTCTTTCGGACCTTGAGGAAAGAAGGAAAATCACTTGGAAAGTTCAAGACAAATTACTTCCATGTGTGGAATGAGGAGTTATTTTTTGAAATAGTCTCTATAGTGATTCCTTTTATATTAATAGATTTTACATGTGCCAAGACATTGAAATAGGTAGTTTGGGGTTAAATTTTATTCTAGGATCCTACTAAGGCTACTAGGGGATCAATCTAATGCTTTATATAATGAACTTTATGAAAAATGCTACTCCACAGATTTCTTACACTAGAAAGGAGTACAAAACAGTCTTCTGCTCCAGATTTAAAGCTATATACAAGACACCACAGTATCTGTTCTTTTTTTTGTTTTTACAGTGATGGTTGGTATATAGATTAAGCAATTGAAGGCTGAATTTTTCTAATTCTCAAATTGGCTGTGTTGGCACCAGAAAGAAACAACAAAACAAAATGCATGGATGGGTAGCATAGAACTGATGACTCTCTGGTCAACCCACTGGAGCTGGAGGACTGCTGGGTTCATGTGAAGACACTAATGTTAACTTTGCATCTTTTAATTAAAAATCTCTTTTTATCCTTAAGGGATGAAGATACTGGTAAGTTAACACTTATTGCATGCTCAGAACATGCCAGACCATGCTAGACAATTCACCTGCCTTACCTCATCCAGTAGGAACCATTCTAAAATGATTCCTTAAAGTCCCTATTCTGAATGTGATAGACTTAATTCTGGTAATGTTTACATGATATCTATTATATAGCACAGGTGAGTTTAAGAAAAAGAGATAACGGAATAAAATAACCACCTTAAGTCTGGGTCTAGCAGTTGAAGACATAGATATCAAAGATTGAAAACATGCAAAGAAATAATACTTTACTGGTACTTTGTTAATTTGCAATGAAAAAACTACATACTCTATGATACTCAGAGTAAGCCTCTGTACTGGGCTTTACTATTTTAGAGATAAGATCAAGATTTGAGGAGATCATATATTTCCTTGAATCACACAGCTAGTGAGTGACAGAAACAGCTTTAAACACAGGTGCCATGGCTTCAGTACTCTTAACTGCCACGTGCACTTCCTTGCTGTATGTCAAGTACTAGACCTCTGAGCAAGAAGCCTCTGACAAGTCACAGAGGTGAGGCACTGTCTGTCCCAGGATATCGGGGTACAGAGAGTTCAAAGCTGGGGCTGAGCCCTGACTTCACTAGAAGCCACTGGTGTGCTCTTGGAAACTCAGTGACTCTCCCTGAGTCTCAGGGTTTCTGTTTGTTTTAATGGAGGGCAGTATGAGACTGCAGGGGTGAGGGTGCACTACATGTGGTGAAGTCCACAGGGAAGGCAGAGGCACTGGCATGGCATATTGGTGATGTCCTTTCTTGGCATCCTCAACTTCTATTTTGGATATGATCTCAATTTTTTTAAGGATTGTATTGATGATCCCCTATTAACTTCATTTGGAAATCACAGAATAAGATAGAATACACCTTTTCATTTAAAAAAAATTACTGAAAGTTAAAGCAATAACAATGTGTTATGGAATATATAATAGATGCATAAAGTAAAACATGAATACTATGGCACAAAGGCTAACAGCAGGTAGAAAAAGAAGTATACAGTTTAGGTCATTTCTATACACGTGATGCACTATAATATTAATGATAGCTATGATAAGTTAAAATATATTCTTAATGAATAAATACCTAAAATGTAATACAAAGGGGTACTTCTAAAAAGCTAACAGAAGAGAGAAAATGGCATACTGAAATATGTGAATAAATCAAAAGAATACCAGAAGAAAAGAACAAAGGAAGAAAGAATAGAATCTTAAAAACAAATAGCAAGATGGCAGGACATAATCCTAATGAGCTCATTAATTATTTATTTTAATTTTAATTTTATTTTATTTCTTCTTGTTTCAGAACTTTTGTTTATTTATTTTTATGGCCGGCTCAGCCTGCCCTGCAGGCAGGGCTGGCGCAGCATGTGGTGCTGGGGATTGAACCGGGGTCCCTGCAGCTGCCTGAGCTTTCCTAAGCAGGCGCTTTAGACCACTGAGTCATCCTGCCAGAGGCCCCAGAGCTCATTAATTATATTAAATGTGTACTAACCAATAATCCCCATTAAAGGCAGAGATTATGAAGGAAAAATGCCATAGGATTGACCTGCTGCAATTTTGTATATGCTTACATTTCTAAATTTCTGTGTAACAGTTTTTTTTTTAAATCACATTCCATAGGGATTTATTAGACTATCAATGACTAATGGAAAATACTAGTTCCATGTTAAGTCTAAGGCATTTAATGTTCAGAAAGACAGTGATGTTAAGCTCAAGTACCTATGTTATAGAGTAATAGGATCACTAGGCTTCTCTTCTGGAGGGTTAAGAACTTAAGTTTACAGACCAAAAAATTAGAGAAAAAGAAGGGCTACAAGGATAGCCAATATTTTGGTCCTCACCCTTCAAGGTCAGTGAAGACTCTGGACATAAGAGAACCTGTACTATAACATCCTATAACTCAGTGGAGCACCAAATTTTCTGTTCAAGGAGATTACAGGGCCACAGAGAAAAAGGGATCGACAATGTATAGTGTGCCTAAGGAGAGTCATCTAGAGAGAAAACATTCTCTTAGGCTCTCACAGAGGACAAACTGGTCAAGCAATGGCCAGTCAATGGCTGTCTTATCCAGACAGCTGACACTGACAAAAGATCTACAAGGTGCTGTACATGACTGAACTTGTCAGGTACAAAAGTTACATGTTTTGTTATATAGGTCTTGCTTTAACTTGGACTTAACCACCCAGCAAAAAGGTGTAACCATGAGGCATAAAAAGTAAAGCCAGATTAGTATGCTGAGCTGTAAAAGGCTCATGTCAACAGCTTCTGACATTGCCAGTGCTGTTGATAACCCACTACTATTACAGAATACTGGACTATGTATACAACTACTTTCTGTTAGTTCAATGAGAAGAAATATCTGTACCAATAGTGTTTAGAAAAGTTATCATGTCTGCTCCTTGTACTCTGAACAACTATGATGAAGACAACAACATACACTGTATTAATTATTGTGGTTATTCTACTAATGTTTTGAAACTGTCTCATTGTTATTTCTTATTAAAGCTAACAAAAAATGAAAAAAAGGCAGAGATGATCAAACTAGAATTCAAAAACAAGGTCCACAAGACATTCCTTAACATGTAAAGGCAGGATAAAATACAAAAAGATGAAAAATATATAACCAGATAAAATATACAGAAAAAAGCTAGTGCTTTTTATTATTTTAACCTCTGGCAGAGAAGATTTCAAGTCAAAGAAGATTATCAGAAAAAGACATTTCAGCTGGGTGTGGTGGCTCACGCCTGTAATCCCAGCACTCGGGAGGCTGAGGCAGGAGGATTGGTGCGAGTTCGAGACCAGCCTGGGCTACAAAAGTGAGCTCAAGGCCAGCCTCAACTGCATAGCGAGACCCTGTCTCAAAAAAAGAAAAAAAAAAAAAGAAAAACATTTCATAATGACAGGAGGACCAATTTATCAAGGCATAAGAATTCAAAATATATATGTATAGTATTAACACACACACACCAGATTCTCCTCAAATATGACAGGGCTATTCCAATACACTCGCTGTAAATTGCAACTCATTCAGACAAAAATATACTTATATACCTAGACTACAGAACATTATAGTATAGAGCACAACACATCCTGGAGAATCCACTGTTTCCCCTGGGAACTGCAGCTGCACCTATGTTCAGCCTTGAGAGAATCACTCACTAAATACATTTGGCCATGTAAAGACCAAAATACACAATTTGAAGCATAGTTTCTACTGAATATGTACACCTTCCACACCACTGAAGAGTAAAAGGATTTTAAGTAACCACTGTTAAGTTGGAGACTATTCATAAACAAAGTCTGTCTATTCCTTTGTAAATTATACAGCAATTAAAAATATACATATGGAAAGCCTCCGCCTTCAAAGAACCCAGGATTTGGGAAGGGAAACCTCCACAAAGGTGTAAGGCAAAATTTAAAAGTAAAACAAAAGCGATTCCAAAGTAGTATGAACAGAAGCTAAGCCCCAGGGTCTTCCCTTCATAGCAGGCCATCCCATGGGGAGGAGTGCAATCCTCTGCCACAGCAGGAAGTGAAGAAAAGCTGAACACCCGGCCCAAGGTCACAGAGCTTATGGGATTATACTTTGTAACAGAAACTGGGACATGCATGACCCCAAACGTGTGCTCTTCCAGTAAAGGGTATTTCACTTGTGAAAGACAGAATGTGCAGGATAGCCACAAACAAGAAGCACTATGGTAAGAAAAGCCCTGGCCAGTGCCAGGAAATGTCCTTTCTGAATTCACATGTTTAGAATTGTGCTCACAGGAGGGATAAACAGCTGATTTCACTCAACAGCCTCTGGGGCTGTTCATAAACCACGAGAGTGTTTATGTCATGGGCATAGCTCCCCAAGTGAATTACAGTCTTTTATGCACTGCATACTGTCTTCTCATAGGACAAAGAAACAGGGTGTCTAAGCAGTGCTACAGTTGACCTTTCTCTCTTTTGCGCCTTTCTTATCTAGTTTCTCTTTCAACATGCAGCTTTTGGTGCCGGACAGTTCTTTGGCTCTGTTTACCCATTACCTGACCTCCTGACACAGCCCCACGTAGTGACAGTACTTAGTTCAATTGAAGAATGGAGCATGAAGCTATTTCATCTTGCTAGCCTGAGCTGCTTGCTGGCTTTCTCTTTTATTACATGTAAAATAGAGTCATCTTCAATATAGTAGAAAGCAGATTTTTTAATGTTACTTCAGATGTTTTCTTTAGACTGGCGTTAACATAAAGCAAATGTCTCTTAAAACTCTGAACCAATCTGTTAAGATAAACAGGCTTCACTTACAATATTCCTGCGCTGAAATCACAGGCTTGTGGTCTGCAGCTCTTTAAAGGCTCAATTCATACACACTAAAATGTCTACTTAAGAAAAACACACACACGCACGCTCTCACATAGACACAGACACCAAGATAGCTTTGCCATGGAAACCACAAAGACATGTCTGGTTCAGACTCCACAGCACATACCACAAATAATGGCCCATCTTCCGAGGGTAGAGTCTATGTGTACACAGGAAAAGCCCAGAAAAGTAAATGACTGCAATACTTCAAACATAAAACTTACTTTATAATTCTGTTTTAAAATGGTATTTTAAGATATGTAGGTCTTCACCATTGTTCCTAGCTGTACTTGCACATTTGTTCTTTTTTCCTTAAACAGAATTTCAGACGACGACCACATGGATATAAAGGGGAAAATAGAAGGGAAAAGAGCACATGGCAGTTTTACGGCTCTGGTTCTAGAGAGTTGTATGAATCTAATGCGGTCTGAGTTTCTAGAGAAACTCACTTGTATCATTATTTAACAGTCCTAGCCTGCTGCACATGAAAGTCTTGTACTATAGACTGGCAAATGCTAGGAAGCCTCCCAATCAAGAATACCACAGGCTTGGGAGGCCAGGCTTTGTCAGTAGAGACTTTAAAACTATCAGAAGGTTGATATGATTTCTATCCCTTGCTGGGCTACATATTCCATTAGGCCAAAGATAATTTCCAATTTATCATTATGTCCTCAGTGTGAAAGCACAAAGCCCTAAACATGATAGATACTTACTATATATTGGATGGGCAAATGAAGAGGATGCTTAACAGTCTTCATTTGTGATATTCTTTGGATCTGATCTCTTCAGCTGTGATCACAGGTGTGAGCATATAGTTGTTTAGAGTGATAAAGTAATAACCACATGCCATTGAACTGCTTATTTTTTGAAATTATCATTTTAATCCACTGCTATTTTAATCTAGGTCATCGTTTATGAAGACTTATGTTCCAGATACCAACACCTTACCTACCAAAAGACCCCCATGCAGTATATTTCTATATTTACTTATGCCATACAATTAAAAGATTTCCATACTGGCAGGTCTGTGATCAATAGATGTACTTCTAAGCTGGGCGTGGTGGCTCATGCCTGTAATCCCAGCACTTGGGAGGCTGAGGGAGGAGGATCAGTGTGAGTTCGAGACCAGCCTGGGCTGCAAAAGTGAGCTCAAAGCCAGTCTGAACTGCATAATGAGACCCTGTCTCAAAAAGACAAAAAAAAAAAAAAAAAAAAAAAAAAAAAAAAAAAAATAGATGTACTTCTAAGCTCCAAATATCAGTCAACTTCAATACCCATCAGATCGCTACTTCTATGGTGGTATTAGTTGGCTTAAACAATTCGTGTATTTGTTTATTCAATCAAGAAGCATGAAGTTCCCACACTGGGCAATGACTTGGTACACTATACATGTAATGACAGATATAATTCAAAGAGCTTCAGTTCCACATGAGAGTAGTGACTAAATCTATATAGTGACCATTAAATGATAATTTTGTTTATTGTTACAATAACTTTTTCATTAAAAAAATCATACAAGCAGCTGCCAACATTTTCAACATCACTTATCTACAACTAAACTTTCTATTTAGCACTTCTGTTTCAATCTGAATACAGAAGTACATTTTTGATAAATTCTTTGATCCAGTAAAAAAAAGGAAGCAGAGATAGTCAACTGGGGGACCAGCAGAAACAGTAGGACTGGGAAACATTTTCAGATTTAGGTCATTTTCTTCCTAAAAAGGCTACATAAGGGCATCAGCAAGCTTCTTCATAAAGGGCCAAATAATTAAGTAAATTTGGCTTTATAAGTATCTTTTGTAACTGCTTATTCTGCTGTTATGGCATGAAGGCAGCCACAGATTAATAAGTAAAGAGATGAGTGTTGCTGTGTTTCAATAAAACTTTGTTTACAAAAATAAGCAGGATTGAGCTGGTGAGCAATAACTTGCCAATCCCTGGACTAGACAAACAAAACGCTCCTCTCTGTAGGAAATAATAGATTCACTTACTTTGCTCTTTTGGCCATTTCATTTCCGTCCCATCTGGGGCTGTATGGATAATTTTTTTGGGCTTGGGAGTAAAGCTGTCCACTGTTGGTAAAATGATAGACGGACTGAAATGTGAGCGTTGGCTGATCTCGAGGAAAAAACAAGGGCAGATCAACTGAAAAGACAGAAGAAAAAAGAAAAGTGGGTGTAAACACAGCTTAAGACCGTTTTGTTTTATTAAATCAGAATGTTGCATACAATACTATTGGGGATATTATACTGAACGAAGTTTAGAGAAAAGTTGTGGAGCCAGGGACCCAGAAATACACAAGTGCCTTCACTGAGGTGCAGAATCTTCAAGGCGCAAATCAGACGTGTGTGCAGCATAAGCAGTGTGAGGTAGGATGTGTAGTGCTGAAAGAACTCTGTGGAATAGGCACCAAAGCTTAGGTGTGATGAACGCCCCAGCTGTCCAATCTCCCTTGTGTTCCCCACCCAAACTTTCATTACAAAGTTAGCTGTATAACTGCTTTAAGTCTCTCTTATGCCATAACTCTTTGTGGATTAGGCAGTGTCTGCCTCACCTAAAATTGATGGAGGAGGTGGGACCAAAGTTGTTTTATAAGAACAGACTTAGAAAAGAGACAAGGATAGTTGATAATCTTTCTGCTTTATGTGATATGGTAACTAGACCACCAGAAAAAGTAAAGTTATGCTGCTTTTAATCAAGCAGTGAATTTTGATATTCAGCAGTTTCCATTTTTCCATATGTGTTACCGCATGTATTTATAGCTTCTAAATCAGAGGGAGCTCCCTAATGAAGGCACTCAATACGGTTACTGGTAAACTATGACTGCTTCCACTCTTCACTGTTAGTGCTTCATCTTTTCATTGGGGAGAGGGGTTCTTTAACTTAATTTTTTAAAAATAAAATGACTTGCTAGTTTTAGGTAAAGTAAGCCATTATTAAAAACATAAACTGTTTCAATAACACAGTCTTTAAGGTAGATAACATGTGTCTGTGTGAATGTTACCCATTTCTTGGGCTAAGAACAGGCATACTAACAAAAAAAAAGGAAGAAATTTCTAACTTTTCAGAGTACTTGCAACCTGTTAGTGAAAACTCCATGAAAGAGACATTATTTTGACCATGTACATTTTACAGATGATCAAACTTGAGATTCCAAGCAGCTGAATAACTTGCTCATATCATAGTAGGCATAGGCAAGAGTCAAGTCTAGAACCATGATTCAAATTCCAGGCTCCTACTATATGACAGTGTCACCGCCTGCTCTAAACGATCTGGCAGAACTGGCTTACCACTCACTCACTATGCCATCATTATGTCTTAGTAAGCCTTAGTAAGCCATGTAAAGAAAGGCCAAAGTTATCCTTTTTGGCTATGGGGTAAACATATTAAAACAATATATACCAGATAATTATAAATCTATGGTCATCCTAGGATGGGTTGACATTAAACTTAGATGAAGCCCTCTAAGCACCAACATAATTTCCTGCAGGAAAAGTTAAGTTCATAGCATTTTTTTTTTTTTTAAAGAAAAAAACAAAAAAATTCCAAGAAACAACAACAACAAAAATGAGCCAGTTGGTAGGGCCCCTCCGACCTCTAAGCACTCTTGAATCTGATGCTGTCTGACTCAGCACTGCTGGGGTTTCTACAGATGAATCACACTACAACCAGAAAAAAGGGGGGCAGGATTGTGAATGTCCATTTTTAGTCACATTTGTCAAGTGCCACAATAAGGCAGCTTATTGTGGGATATTTATCTATTCACGCCAAGGCAGAGATTTCACAGCATACAGAAACATCACAAAATAGGAAAAAAATGATGCAAGTAACTCAATTCAGAAAACTCTTTGGATCCCTTCACTTACAAAGCTTGATCGGTAATTTTCTTTTTTTTTAAATTTATTTATTTATTTTTTTTTTCTTGTTTCAGAACCTTTGTTTGTTTATTCACTCATTTTTATGGCCGGCTCAGCCCACCCCGAGGGCAGGTCTGGCGCAGCATGTGGTGCCGGGGATCGAACTGCGGTCCCTGAAGCCGCCTAAGCTTTCCCAAGCAAGTGCTTTAGACCACTGAGCCATCCCGCTGGGCCCTTGATCGGTAATTTTCAATCACTTTCAACAAACTCTGCTTTCTAAACTTTTTATATCTTTGCTGATTATTTAATTTCTGCTTACTTTTAGGAAGAAAAAAAAAAGCCTGTCACATATGAATTACTTTGACTTTAACTGTAATTGTCAAAATATATACACAAGTTTTCAAATGTAAAACACAGGAATGTGATTCTCAAGCTACTGGCTCTTTTGGGCTTTGACATATAATTACTCTTTTAAAAAATTTTGTTCTATGAAAGAGAATGTTGTTACATTGTCCTCAAACTCTTTTCTTCAAACAATCTTCCTGTCTTAGCCCCATGAGTAGGTGAACCTGTAGGTGTGTGCCATTGTATCTGGCTGAAATATGTTTTTTCTTGTTATTTTGTTTTGTAGAAATGGATTGCTGATATTAGTATTTTGATATGCTAAGAAACGATTTTCTACCTTTTCTGAACTATCTTTGAATAAAATGCCCATTGAGTATGAAAAACAAATTTAGGTCTAAATGTAACAGATTTGCCTAGATGAGTGAATTGTGCTGATTTCTTTGTTGGTTTGCTTTTTGAGACAGGGTCTCACTAGATAGCCCAGGTTAACCTTTAATTTGTTAAGCAGCCCAGGTTGATCTCAAAACTCATGATCCTCCTGTTTCAGCCTTCCAAATGCTAGGATCTCAGTTGTGTGCCAATCACTTGGATGATCTAAAACAACAAAAACAACAAACTCTTTGTTGATTGTGTACTGTGATCCTAAAGAAGCACTGATTATATAATTATTTCTCCACACAGATTTGGCTGTGTAGTAGAAGCCAATATTCAAGTTTAATATTTTTCAAATACACAGTAAACTGGATTTTTAGGGGAGCAAGAACAGAGCACTTCTAACAAAAAAAAAAAATGTTAATGTGAATCACATGTAATTCACATGTTGATTCAGGTATGAGAAAATAAAAATTTAAAAACCACAAATATCTTGTTTAACTTCACTTGGTGGTTTTTTTCCTATCTCAGTTAATAGTTAACAGTGGTGCTTTCTTAAAAAAGTTCTAAGAATGGCTTAATAACTACAATATTTAAGAAAAAATATATTTTATAAGAATTAACTGAATCATAGTAAGAACTGGAAAAAACCTTCTGCCTATAGGTTGACTCATAACATTTTTAAATTTCATTTTTAAAATTCATTTTAATGAGAAAAAATAAAATAGCAATGAAACAGTTTTAAAACAAGTTAATAGGATGGTTACAATAATTAATACAATGAATATTGTTGTGTTCACAGTAGTTATTCAGAGGACAAGCTGCAGACCTGATATTTTGTCTAAACAATATTAGTATAAACTTTTATTCTCAGTGAATTCAGAGAAAGTAGCTGTATATTCTATCCTAACTCTCTTGTGTATACATATATATGTATATATTTTCCTTTTAAAGTTTCTAATACTAGGAGAAAATAGCATACCATGTCTTATAAGTAGATCGCAAGTCAAAGATACAGTATGAATCATAAAACAAAAATTATAATTAAAAATATTTAAAAACCAATTAAATATTAATTAAACTTAAATTAATATTTGAAAACAATATACCAAAATTCAAATCAAATTGTGAGTCCAACTTAAGAGGCCAGAATGCTGTGTATCATATGTATGAATCTGTAATCAACTCAGAGTACTCGCATTGTATTTAAATAGGTTAATATATACAAAAAAAAAAA
>PVJA010020955.1:0-36322 GCA_004027025.1 Myocastor coypus | reverse complement strand
CTCTGCCTTAATGAGTGTTTTCATTAAGGATTTTTGCATCTATGTTTATGAGAGAGACTGGCCTGTAGTTCTCTTTTTTTAATGGAATCTTTTTCTGGTCTTGGTATCAGTATACTACTTGCCTCCAAGAATGATTTTGGGAGAATTGTTTCCTTTTCAATTTCATTGAAGAGTTTGAGGAGTGTTGGGATTATATGTTTCATACAACATCCAAGAATCTGGAAGGGCAAGATAGAGACCTGTGTGTCACTAACAACAAATGCTTGATAAAAACATGGGCTAGGACTGATGCTTTCAGAAACAGAAGGCTGGTTTGATTTTCATTTCAAAATAATTTTGAGAATGACAAGATTATTTTAATAAATTTCCATATTTTTTGAGCAATTAATTCTGGCCTTTAGCTTCCTAGTACTTTACCACCTAACACAGAAAAAACACCTTTATAGATGGTGAGCAGCAGGTCTCTGCCTAGTGAGAAAAATTAATGAAAATATGTGGTTGTTCTTCCTCTTTAAGCTTCCACTGATTGATGAAGCCAGAATAAATCAAAGTAAAAAACATATCTATGCACACACAGTGTCTTAACCTGTTTTATGTTTTAACAAAATATAAACTAGATGGCTATACGCAAAAGCGACTTCCTTCTCAGTGCTAGAAGCTAGAAGTCTGTGTTAGTTGGCCTTCTGTCTCTAACAAAATACGTGGGAAAATCAACTTGAAGAGAGGAAACATGTATTTTGGCCCACAGTTCAGAAGTTTCGATCTGTCATGTGCTGGCTCCATTTCTTTGGGTTTGAGGTGAAGCAGAAGATCAGGCCAAGAGCAGGGGTGTGTAAAGGAGGGTGACTTTCATCTCCTGGTGGTTAGGAAGCAGGGGGAGAGAAGGAAGGACGCAGAAAGGGAGAGACAGAAGGAGGGTCCAAGGACAATATACTCCCCTCCAGGGCACATTCTGAGTGACCAGCTTCCCCCATCAGAGTCCATCTCCTCCCGGTCCCACCAACCCTAAATGACCCATTCACTTATGATTAATTTATTGATGAGATCCAGACCTCACCATGCAATTGCTTCCCAAATGCTCCACCTCTGAAGACTGATGGCCATGCTTCCACTGATGACCCCCGTGCCACAGGTGACCACGCTTTCCCCACAGGAGCTTTTGAGGGAAACTTCTGATACAAAGGATAACAGAGTTCAAAATCAAGACACCAGCAAATTTAGTGCCTGGCCTGGCTCCTTCTGGTTGAGTCCTCAAATGGTAGAAGGGAAGAATAAGCTCTATCAGGCCTATTTTATAAGGGCATTAGTCTCATCATAAAGGCTCTTTCCTCAGGAGATAGCCATCTCTCAATATTAAAAGGCATCACCTTTTAATATCACTCCCTTGTGGGATAGTGTTTTCACAAATGAGTTCTGGAAGACACAAACTTTCAGATGAAAGTGATAAGAGGAAATAGTACAATTCCTGAAGTACTACATGTTAGATACACCAGATACGTGTTCCCCAAAGTTAAAGAATGAATTTTAAGGACCAGTGGAGGTCAACAGTAGGAAAAATGTATTGAGAGAGAGAGAGAGAGAGAGAGTATGTGACAGAGACAGAGACAGAGACAGAGACAGAGAGAGTGAGCTCCTGAGAGACAGAGGGGACCCCAAAGTCGGCTGCCAATGAACTCACTTCTCAAAACAAGCTTTATAGAGCAAAATTACAAAGCAGGCATAAAATCACAAGGTGGGTCAAACATACATCAAAACTATGATCAACCAATAAGACTACAAGTATAACCACTTAATTAGCATTGATCCAATACAGAAGTAGGTCATGTAGCAATGC
This sequence comes from Myocastor coypus, assembly GCA_004027025.1. Taxonomy (NCBI): domain Eukaryota; kingdom Metazoa; phylum Chordata; class Mammalia; order Rodentia; family Myocastoridae; genus Myocastor; species Myocastor coypus. Next base: position 34,488 of record PVJA010020955.1, on the reverse strand, counting down.
ACAGGAAAAGAATAGTGAGTGACATCTGTCTAGACTTTATTAAACTAGGTGATACCATGTATAGTATAATATTTAATCTATTGCTTATCTCTTGGGGGGGCCTATTGGCCTGGTCATTCTGGCCTTATCTTGAGGCCTGGCCTTTGACAGGGGTACTCCAGCCACAGTTGGAATGTGTTCTCCTCTTCTGTACTGACTGCTCTGGGGGCCTAGTCCTGTCTAACTGCCATAACAGTTCTGTGAGACTTGCCTATCTATAACAAAATCACAAATGCACCATAGATGTGTATATATATTGTATATAATATATGAAGTTGAGAAAGGGTATGAGGTGAAAGTCATTTAACGTACACATCTATCTATGTAGATGGGAAAACAAGGAGAAGCTCAATACTAAAACCAATTTTAAAGACTTAGGTATCTGTATCCTGGTAAATTAATTGCTCTTGTTCATTTATTTTAAAAGATCAATCAAATTGGTTAAGCAATGGCCATGACTCATCCAGATGGCTGACACTATCAAGAGATCTACCGACAGTTGTACACGGTTTCAGGGTAAATCCTGAGGGGATTTGACTGACCTTGTCAGACACAAAAGTTACATTTGTTGTTATATAGATCTTGCTTTACCTTGATCTTAACCATCCAGCAGCAAAGTCTAACCCTGAGGTATAAGAAGTAAAGCCAGATTAGAATGCTGAGCTGTAAAAGGCTCAAGTCAACAGCTTCTGATACTGCTACTTGCCAATAACCCATTATTATTATAGACTATTGGACTATATGTACAACTACTTTCTCTTAGTTCAATGAGAAGAAAGATTTGTAATAATAGCGTTTATATAAGATATCAAGTCTGCATCTTGTACTCTGAACAACTACTCTGAAGACAATATGCAATGTATTAATCATTGCAACTGTCCTACTAAGCTGTTGTGAAACTCATTGCTATTTCTTTTCATTAATAAAAAGATAAAAGATCAGTCAGTAGAATAAAGTTGTTTGGGGAGATCAAGGCAGTGAAGAAGAGGTAACACAGCAGGCAGTGAGGGCAAAGGGTCAGGATGAACGACACGTCAGCCAAATATCTGTCTGGGCAACAAGGTGCCCTGTGCCTTAGTTTCCACATCAGAAAGGTAGGGATCTTTGCAACTGTGAAATGGTATCCCTTATGTCTAGCACTAGGACAGCGACTACATGTAGCAGATACTGCTCAGCGGGCAGCTGCTGTCCCTCTTGGTTATATACAATGTTGTGGCACCAGTGAGATCCTAGTTGCCACCATTTGGATAAAAGATGAGATTTCAAATTTGGGTCTTGAAGTTTGAGCCCCAGGGTAAATAATTTTGGTCCTCGTGGTATAGGAAGTGATACGATACAGGGAAAATATTACAACTCCTATGCATGCTTCTAGATGTCTGATATGCCGAGTTTGTGTTCCCAAAGACTAAAGAGTGAATTTTAAGGAATAGCAGAGGTTAAAAATAGGAAATACTTAAAGGAGGGAGAGATACAGCTCTGGAGAGGCAGGAGGGGTCCCGGGCAGGTCAGCTGAGAACCCATTTCTCAGGAGAGGTTTTATAGAACATAGCCACATAAATACAACATGGGCTAAAGCTGTGATCGACCAATAATATCATAAATGGAGCCACTAGGTAATATTGATCCAGGGGGGAAGCAAGTCATATAGCATGTGTGCAAGGAAAGAACCAAGCGCTTCTCAGGAAGAGGTGAGTCCCAGGGCCTCGGTCACTGCCTGAGGAGGTGACTGATGCCTATCTAGATGCCATTAGGCCAGGTGTCAGTGCTTATCTTCTCCCTGTTCTGTCTTTGCCTTGAGGTCTGGCCTCCAGCAGGTAGGATTCCTGCTCCTCAACTCCACAGTTAGGGTGGGCTTCTCTCTTTGGACCAACTATCTCAAGGGCCCGGGCCTATCTGAGAGCCTGTGACATCTTTCTACCTTATTTAGCTGTGTAGAGTACTTGGGCAAGTCGACAGACCTGTATGTCTTCCTCTTTGTGACAGAGCATCTGATATCCAGTCCTGACAAGTGACAACCTTAGCCAACCCTTGCAGATGATAGCCAGTCTCACTTCAATTTCAAAGTCAAATAAATGACAAGTGAAATCTCCGGGGGCTCACTTCCATAAAACGTCGTTTCTGGGTTTAAATGAGTGGTACCTCTCACTGGGCAAATGCCAGGCCACCACTATTTGCCAAATGTACTGTTTTGCACTTTCGTCCATTACTGTTTTGTATATCGACCCATTTTTCCCCCCTTTGGTGAATCTATTATCTACAGTTCAAAGTTATGAATAAAAAATACTCTGTTTTTTTGCTTAAAAAAAATAAATGAGTGGTGCCTCAAACTGGCTTTTCATGAACCTGGGGTGTCCCCCCAAGTGACTACAACTGTTCTCTGGGGTTCCTGTTTTTCCAGGTTAGCTTTTAGTTGTGTTGGGAGCATTTTCTGGAGCAGGTTGCTGCTTTCTGACAACAAATACTGGCTGCTCAAGGAACTCAAACCTGTCTCTGAAAGAAACCCAAGCAAAATATAATGAAAATAAATCTCTAGACCAACACACTCCCAAGACACATACAAAAGAAAGGGTCATCGTACGAGAGGTGTCACACCACGGCTCTTAGTGGTTTGTTTTAAATGTGAATTTTCTAGAGCAATGCTCTCTTAGGCACCTTCTCTGTGCCAATTTGGCAGCAGGCTTAAAATCCATTCACTTCATTAAGGGGGCAACAATGCCCCTCCCCCAATAAAGAAGCAAGTGATTACTCTAATCTCCTTGTGAAGATACTAACAATGCATCTCCTGCCAAGCAAATAATAAGAGATCCATAAGGAAATATGGAGCTGTGTGTACCAAGTTGGACTGCATTACTTCCTTAAAATACTCCTGGGATCTGTGATTTTCTGGGACAGAGATCCTTATGCCAGTCTAGCAAACTGTACAACTAGCCAAGCATGACAGGGAGAGACTTCGAGACTCTAATAGCTCTGTTCTGTTAAGTTATTGGAGCTTGACTCATCTGTCATTTTGATACTTGGTGTTCCTCGAGGCCAGAGTGGATCCAGTAACTCCACAAAGGGCCTGGATGCCTGTTTGGACAGGTCTCCTCACACCCCTGCTTCACCTATGCCTCGTGATTACTTGGCTTACTAGTAAGTCTTGGCATGGGGTAAGATCACTGACGGGAGTCTGACCCCAAGGTCCCACCCTGATGACCAGTCAGGAGTCTGGTAAAGGAGGTGGAAGAGGTACATTCAGGCTTCAAGGAGAAGTCCCCAGGCAGGGAGGTGAGTGGGCTGCCTTCTGGGAAAAGCCCGCAGAGGAAGATGAGCGCCCCTTCTGGGTCCTCTTTGAATCACTGTATGGGAGAATTTGGAACTGTATCCTCAAAGACAAGCACATCCAGATGAGTATTGACACAAAGGAATGGAGTTTAAAAGCAAGTGGCAACATCACTCCAATTCAATAAGCTTCTCTAAAATTCAAAGTTAAGGGCCTCCTTATGAAGTAGTACTCCTGGAGTCACCGGAAAGAATGCCACTAAGGCCATTAGGTCGGGTGGCAGTAGCACACTGTCACATCTTGCCAGAAGGACCCAGTACCTGAGGAAACTAGTCAACCAAGTAAGACCACCATGCAAGGCAGAAGTGCTGCTACCTTTCAGGTGTGTGGGTCGCCTGGACATGTTGTCTCTTGCCACTTGGTCTACAAAGCCCATCTTTGTCTTCCGTCTTCCAACAATTTTGGCTCTCCACCCATTTCTTTTTCTTTCTTTCTTTCTTTCTTTCTTTCTTTCTTTCTTTCTTTCTTTCTTTCTTTCTTTTTTTTGTCTTTTTGAGACAGGGTCTCACTATACAGTTCAGGCTGGCCTTGAGCTCACTTTTGTAGCCCAGGCTGGTCTGGAACTCGCACTGATCCTCCTGCCTCAGCCTCCCGAGTGCTGGGATTACAGGCGTGTGCCACCATGCCCGGCATTCTCTACCCATTTCTTATGTTATTTTTAACTCCTTGTGGGTTCCACCTCCATAAAATATTGGCTTTATAAAAAAAAAATCGGAGTTTACAAGGCACTTCCCCCTGATGGAGATCAAATTGGCTGCCGTTAGCTTCCTTGAATATTCTGTTATAAAAGTCCAATGAACCAGTAAATGGTGCATTGCCTGATTAAATTCAGAATACGAATCTGTGTGTGGTTGCTATAGTCACCAGAAATAGCTATCTGTGGACTGGAGATGGGAAACTGAATCAACTGTCATTTCCTTCCCAGGTCCACAGGTCCAGGTTCAATAATTTAAATCATAAATCAGACCGAGCCAAGCCATGTAAGAAGCCTTTAGATGGCAATTAAATTGTCCAAAACCAATTTTTCTCTCCAGCTTCTGAGGCCAACTCTGGGCTGGTACTGATAAAAGAAGTTTTGCCCCAAGTGTAATAGATGTTCTGCCAGATTTTTAAAGTGTGAAGAAGATAAGCCATCGAATAGCCATCAACTGTGGGCTATTTTTCAGAAATCTCATGGGGCAAGAGAGGTTTGATTCTATATAAGATGCAAGATTTAAATCAAAATTTCATATTTCCTTAAAGTTTATGTGGATAGTGGGCTTATGCATACTCCAGAGCATACAACATGTTGACAGTAGGATAACAGCCTTGGAGGCTACTACACACGGCACCCCCTAATCCCCCTTCCTCAAAAGGTTGTTGTTGGGCTACGGTCATAACTCAGCAGCATAGTGTCTGCCTGGCAAGCATGAACTCATGTGTTTCATTCTTGGTACAAATAAAAAAGTTGTTAAAAGATATTTTCATGGCCTTTGCCATAGTGCACACACTATTATAGGTAGCGTACACTCATTTTGTCCTCCCAAAACCACATGACCTAGGTAGGCACTATGATGAACTTCTTGCTCTTTTTAAAAATGAAGCCTGGGCCTGGCGGGATGGCTCAGTGGTCTAAAGCGCCTGCTTGGGAAAGCTTGGGCGGCTTCAGGGACCGCGGTTCAATCCCCGGCACCACATGCTGCGCCAGCCCTGCCCTCAGGGTGTGCTGAGCCGGCCATAAAAATGAGTGAATAAACAACAAAGGTTCTGAAACAAGAAAAAATAAAATAAAATAAAAAATTACTTTAAAAAAATGAGGCCTAGGAGGTTTCACCTTGCCCCAGGTTACTCAGCCTGGCCAAGTCAAACCCAGCATCTGTGCTCTTGTCGTTATGCGAGGCTGCATCTTTGGATATTTTAACCACAAAATTTAAGATGAATTTTATCCTCTACTCTTTTCTATCCAGATGCTAGGTGCATGGAGATCTCAGCATGGGAGCTGGGGACTGCCCAACAGGAAAGAGTTGGAGGTTACTCAGGAGGCAATGGACACAGTGGACTACTGCAGCTTTGACTCAGGCCCCTTCCCACAGCCTGGGAAGCCCCCTCACCTGTCCTCTCAGATCAGCGCTGGCTGGGTCTGCATGAGGGTTCCATCTATTCCTCCATTCTTGGTTCTGTGCCCAAGTTCCCAAGCTATTGTTGCCAATTTGGTTATTAAACAACATGCTCCGAAAGTATTCTTTATTCATTTCAAAATTTCCATGTACCAGGGCTGGCCAAATAGCTCAGCAGATTAAAGCCCCTACTTAGACAGACTCAGGGACCAGGGTTTGATTCCCAGCTTGATGTGCCCTGTGATGCAGTGAAAAGATATGGTGTGTGCCTGTAATCCCAGCACTTGGGAGGCTAAAAACAGGTGGATCACTAGAGTCCAACCTGTGCAGTGAGACCCTGTACACCCTATCCTCAATACATAATTAAAAAAAAATTCCACATTCCAAGGCCCATACTGGGCATGCAGAATATTTGAATATCTTCTATAGAGTGAAATAATAAAAAAGGAGTGGAAAGTAGAATAAAACTTGTACTGAAAAACCAAGAAGTTAATGTTAATTCCAAATTTCTCAGACAGACCAAAGAATAGAGATTCATTCCTTACATTCTGAACACCAGGGCTACACAGAAATAGCATGAATCGGAACTAGCATTATAACTGCCCTGTGTTTCTGGTTCTGTGCCAGGTTCTGATGATACATCAGCAAATAACAAATACCCCATGCCTGTTTCACTGAGCCTGCAGGCTTTGTAGATGCAGGGCAATAAAAACTTACCATTGCAACAGTGAATGGTCTAATATTGTAAATTCTACTACTCGGTTGGAGTTTTTCAAACGCTGAGATTTTTTGATACAGCAGTTATATTCTCAGGAGCTGCTTGACAAACCTGAGAGTTCACCTCAGAGCTTCTGGAACCCAGTATGTCAGATAGCAGGTAGCTGAATTGTACTTTCCACAGCTGCCACTTTGGGGTAGCAGAGAAAGGTTCAGGGGTTGCACAGGCAGGCTGGCTTGTCCTGGAGATTCTCATCACGGAAGATCCTTTCTTCCAAAGGTGCAGGAGACACACACACAATGCACTGGAGGGTGGCAGGCCCTCTCGTAAAAGCCAGCTGATGATTCACAGGGTCTTGGATTCCATTTGTAGTGCCTGAGTGCAAATCCCCGTGCATGGACCTGCACACAAAATCATCTGACACAGATTCACTAAATAAGGTCTAAACTCTAGTTGGAGTGACTTTGTGACACAGGCCTTAAGTAAAGGCAGAAACTACTTCGGTACAAATGGCAAGGACAAAAACCAGAAGGATGCATATGCAACCCCAGGCTGTTCTGCTAGCAGGACAACATCCTTTGCGGCTTAATGTCATTCTGCTCCTGAGGAGTGAGTGGCAGATGGCACGAGGACACAGCTCACAGATTTCACAAACTGTATGGTTTAAGTATAAAGACCTTCGCGTTTATCTTCAATGGATTGTCATTTCTTCCTGTCATTTCACATTACTAGAGAATCAGAGCCACTCAGAGCTGGTGATGCCTGGTCTGTGAATCTAATATTTTTTGTGTTTGGCTCCATTCAGCAGCAAATGACAAGTGCTTTGAAGGATAAAGCTACAGTAATAAAAACAGCATGCCACTTGCACGAGAATAAACATGTACACCTGATAGATATAGAATAAAGGGCACAGAAATGAATCACACAGTTACAGGCACCTGTTTTCTTGGCAAAGGAGTCAGAAACATATATTGGGGAGAAGACCAACTGTTTATATAAGTGATGCTGGAAAAATTGCGTATCTGTGTATGAGAAACCCTACAAGGAGATTCTTGTCCCTCACTCTGTACAAAAAATCCATTAAAAATGATCTAAAGATCTAGGTAAAAGATTTAAAACTGAAATGAATAGACAGACACCCCTCAGAAAAAGTAGATGGACAATAAATACCCAAGGAACAAATTCAACATCAGAGAAATGCAAATCAAAACACTGAGATTCCATCTTGATACCTTAATGTTGAGTGAAATAAATTGGACATGTAAGCTTCACTATGGCATGGTCTTTCTTATATATGAAATCCAAAATAAAAATAAAGACCAAAATGAAAGGTAGATAATAAGGGAAGAGGACCAAAGCATTGAGGGAAGGGAGGGGAAGGAGAAGAAAAATTAAGATATGCTATCCACTAATAAAAAATAAAAATAAAGAAGACCTGAACATTTGGAACTGCTAAAAGCAAACAGCGGAACAACTGAAGTTGTAGACACAGGGCAAAAACTCCTTAAATAGGACTCTAACAACAGCAGATAGCAGGGAGAACCAATAAATGGGACTGTATCAAGTTAAAGAGCTCCTGCACAGCAAAAGAAACAAAGTGAATACAAGGTCTGCAAAGTGAGAGAAAATGTTTGCTAACTCTTCTGATAGACAATTGATATTAAAGACATAAAAAGCATTCAAAAAGTTAACATAAAACATAGTTAATACATGGATGAATGAATTGAACAACGCTTTCTTCAAAGAAACCTAACTGGCCAATAAATAAATGAACAAATGTTTGACAACTTTAGAAATTAGAGAAGTGCACCCCAAAACAACATTGAGAATCTATCTCAATCCCATCAGAATGAGAGCCACCAAGCATGAAAAGGCCATAAAATGCTGGTGAGGATACAGGAAACACACAACTCTTATCAGCTGTACGGGGGTGTGTTAGTTATTTTTCTCTTATTACTGAGACAACACGCCTGACACCAAATATTAAGGAAGGAAAGGTTTACTTAGCTCCCAGTTGGTCAAGGTTTCAGTCCATACTCAGCTAGCTCTAAGGCAGGGTGGTACATGGCAGAGGGCAGCTGTTCATCGTGCTGGAAAACAGCAAAGAGCAGAGGGAGGAGCAGCGAGTGCAGCAGCTAGCAAGCCTCTCTCCCTTCCTTATGTTGTATCCAGGCCATCAGCCCCAGAGCTAGCACAGCACTCACACCCATAACCCCAGCACTGGATCATAAATTAATCACAAACTCTAGAGAAGCTGCCCCAGTGAGGAACAACTAGACACAAACCATCATGGTGGGCGAGGTGTAAATTAATACAGCATTGTGGAAATCAGAGCGGGGATCCCTGAAAACACCACAAATGTTACTGTGTGCTCCCGCTATCCTACTTTCTGGGATGTTCCCGAGAGCACGAACGGCAGTGCCGATGTGCGCAGTCCACAATGAGCCGCACATCTCCTATGACTGCCATCATAAAGCCTTGTTAAACCGCTCGGCTTCAGAACACAGAAATTCATTCTCTTGTACATCTGGAAGCTAGACATTCAAATTATCTTGTCAGCATGGCAGGCTTCTAGAGGAATGTGAGAGAGTGCATTCTGTGCTTCACCCCAGATTTTCAAGGACTACCCTGATCTCTGCAGCCCCTGGACCTTAGGTGACTCGCTCTAACATCTGCCTCAGTTGTTACATTGTGCTTCCTCCCTGCCTTGTGCCTGTGTCTCTGTTGTCTAGTCTTACAACATGTGAGCCGTATTGGAAAGGGGTCACCTCATTCCAGGATGACGACATCCTTGATCTTAATCATATCTGCAAAGGCCATATTTCCAAGTAAGGACTCTTCAGCATACGTTTTTAGGAGACACAATGCAACTCACCAGCCATTTTTTCCCCTTTGGATGCGCCTACTTCTGAAAATGTAACGCATTGTTTTAACTTGTAAAAATTGGGATCTCACCAAGTTATATGTTACGCAAGAAGTTAAAACTTGGGCAAAGGGCCAGCGGGATAGCAAGGTCTAATGAGATAGCTCGGTGAATTAAGCATCTGCTTTGGCAAGTGCAGGGACCAAGGCTCAATTCCTGGTCCCAAATGCCATGCTGACCCTCCCCCAAGGGCACGATGAGCCTGGCTGTGATGGTGCACATCTGTAATCCCAGTGCTGGGGAGGCTGGAAACAGGAGGATTACTAGGAGTCTGCACTGTATGGTAAGACCCTGTATCAAATATGTAAAAAATGAAAAGAAAAAAAAAAAGACAGATAACAACCATCCAAACAAACAAAAAACAGAAAACAAGCTTGGCCAAGTGGTTCTTTATGTATTTGGTTGTTGCAGGGTCTCACTACACAGCTTGGACTCAGTGATCCTCCTGTTTTTAGCCTCCCCAGTGCTGGGATTATAGGTATGCACCACTATGCCCAGACTCTGGTCGGCTCAGCCCACCCTGAGAGCAGGGCTGGCAGAGCATGTGGTGCCAGGGATCAAGCTATGGTCCCTGTACTTGCCTAAGCAGGCACATTAGTCAACTAAGCTACCTCGTCAGACTGCAAGTGGCTTCTAAAAGGAGACCTGTCAGGACAATGTAGTTGAGCCATGTTAAAAAGGATATATTTAAGTTTCCATACTTAGGAGATCTAAAAGTGCCTTACTGGACATTTACTTTTAATATACAGATTTAAGTATAATAACAGACAAAAATTTATGGTTTTAGTGTTTGTGTAACCCAACTACTGGATGTCCACTACAGAAGTTTCACACAGGACTCACCAAGCTCAAGCCGCTTTCACTAAAATTCCACAAGATTGTTTGGAAAGCAGTCATTTAGATGTCAAAGGACAGACTGAGTATTCATTATCTGAAATGCTACCAGCGAGAAGTGTTTTTGGTTTTAGACTTTCTCAGATGTTGAAATACTTGGATAGATAGGCAGACAGACAGAGCGAAAATCTTAGCTAGAAGACCCACTTTATTTATTTATTTATTTATTTATTTACTTACTTATTTATTATGTATTTAGTACAGAGTGTACAGTGTTTGACTATACAGATTGAACTCATAGTGATTCTCCTGTTTTCAGCCTCTCAAGCACTGGGATCACAGGTGCACACCACTACATCCAGTCTCAATCACCATCTCAGTGTGTCCCCAGTGTGGGGCCAGATGGCACACCAGGGATTGAACCCTGGTCCCTGTGCCCACCTGAGCAGGTGCTTTAGTCCACCAAGCTAACCAGCTGACCCCAGAAGACCCCATTTAAACATAAAATTATATTTTATAAATATCTTTTACATACTAATGAGAAGATAGTTTGATTTAATTTTTTTTATTTTGCCTGTGTTTTTATTACAGCTTCTCATGTAAGGTCAGATGTGAAACTTTCCACTTGTAGCATCACTTTAATACTCTAAGAAGTTTTGGATTTTCCAGCATTTCAGATCTGATATCTTTGAGTTAGAAATGCTCAACCTATGTTAGTGGGCTAATTGTCCTAATGGTAGGTTTGCTGAGGTTGGCTTTATATGCCTTTGTTCCCATCCTCAGTGAAGCCCTCCTAGGAGTCTAACTTGGCCAAGCAAGTTAGGGTGACCTACCTTTTAACTAAACACCTCAGTCAGGAAGAGTTGACACAAAGGCACAGAGAAATCACCAGCCAAGCTATTGAGACTGACCCCTTCTTTTCATCTGTTATAATTAAACTTATTCACTCAGCCTTGATTTGAGAACATTGTAAATGCCGTAAAATCAACATAGTAATTGCTTTCACTTCCATAATTTTTCCCGAACTGTAATAAACATTTCCAAGCACACAGTAAAGTTGAAAGAATTTTGTGGAGAGTATCATATAGACCATGTCTTTATATATTTTTTTTTATTTTTCTCTTTATTTTGAAAATGGAAATATACTTTTTAAAGTTTCTAATCCTAGGAGAAAATATCATACCATGTCTTATAAGTAGATTGTAAGTCAAAGATACAGTATAAATCATAAAACAAAAATTAAAATTAAATGATATTCAGAAAGTTACATATTAATTAATTAAAAATTAAATTAAATTTCAAAGCAATATTCAAAAATTAAAATTAAGTTGTGAGTCCAACTAAGAGGCCAGAATGCAGTGCATCATATGTATGAATCTGTGATCAATTCAGAGTACTTACACTGTATGTGAATAGGATAATATATGAAAAATATCAACTAAGAAAAAGTTTTCATGATAGTACAGAATTACTAAGAATAAAACATAACATAAATAGTGGAATGGCAAATATATGACCAGAACTTCTACCAGTTTGAAGATAGGATATTGCACAAAGTTCTAATATGTCATGTACATGGACAGTGTCCATGATGCTTAGTGGTGTCCAGGTGTCAATTGTGAAACTGAGCTACTGCCACTTCCTTGATATCCACCCTCTAGAAACAGACAAAATCAAGACCCCTAGGGTGCAGGAGAAGTCCTTTTGTAGAATATACTGATGGAAATATTTTGCTGCTGTATACAAAAGAATAATTGAAATGCTGCTGTTTATACCTCTTTTACTGTGTTTAATTGTTTGCCCTATGTGGTGGGTTCTGTTGTCATTCATGGAGTTGTGGTCATTTTGATCCTTCTCAAAGTATCTGCGTAGAGTTGGCTTTGTTATCATAAAATTCTTTAGTTGTTGTCACGGAAGTATTTCACTTCTCCATTAAGCTTAAGAGTTATTCATGGCATATCAGTCTGTGTTGGAGTTTGTTTTCTTGTAAGACTTGTGGTACTTTATCCCATGCTCTTCTTGACTTGATGGTTTGTAAAGAGAAATCTGCTGTTATTCTAGTGGGTTTTCCTTTAAATGTGATTTGTTTCTTTTCTCTAGCAGCTTGTCATATACTGTTCCTATGCTGAATTTCTGGGATTTTGATTATTATATGTCTGGGTGTAGTTTTAATTGAGTTGATGTTATTTGGAGTTCTATATGCTTCAGTTACTGAATGTCAGACTGTTTCTCCATATTTGGGAAGTTTATTACTATTCTTCTGGCCATATTGTTTTTATGTCATTTGTACAGACTCCTTCTTAATCGTTGTTGCCTATTAGTCTTAAGTTGCTCATCTTTGCATCATCTTGCAGATGTTGTATTACTTTTTTCTGCATCCTAGTTGTTTTTAAGAGATCTTTTCATACTTTTTCACTAGCTGAAATGGTGTCTTCAAAGTCGGAAAGTCTATTTTCACTTTCATTCAAACAGTTTTGCCAGTTTGTGATTGAGGTTTTAAGTTCCTGTATAACACTTTGAATCTGCTTCATGCATTCTATTACTTTCCTATATTGCTCACTCGAGGATTCCTCATTTTTCTATTCTCTATTTTTTATGTATCTTCTTTAGAAATGCTTAGTACTTCTTTCATTATAGTTATAATTTCTTTGTTTACTTCAGAAATTATTTCTGATCTGATTTCCTCTCTACCTTTCTGCAGTTGTTTCTGAACTTTGGATGTTATTATTTCAGAGAATTCATGTATGTGAATTCCAATTTCTTTTATGCTATTGTCTCCTGTATTTATTCTGGGCAAGCTCAGGGCCTGAGAGCGTATTTTGCCTCTTCTTTTTGTCATTTGTATAGCCCTGCCTTCTGACCTTTGGTGTAGAGCTTTGGTAGAAGTCTTACCTTATCACCAGATCTGGATCTACCAAGTTCAAACTCATCCAGGTGAGTGCAGCTTGGGTCTGGCTGCTGTGCTCCACTTCTTCCTGCAGCAGTTCTTGGAAGTGAACCCATTGCGCCACTGTGGCAAGATGTTCTACTCCTGGATCAGCTGGGTGGGTCTTGCCTCTAACCTCTCTAAAGGGAGTTCTGCCACAAGGCTCTATACCAGTCCTGCCTGATGGGGGAAGTGGCACACATACTCCTGGCCTGGGTGCTTGCTTGGATGAGGATCTGGGAGAATGGCAGGCAGTCCCATACACACGCTGGGCTTAGACACTGACTTGAATGAGGATCGGGTAGGCTGGTAGGCAATCATGCACACGCACACACACACACACACACACACACACACACACACACACGGGTTCTGGATACTGACTGTAATGAGGATCTGGCAGCCCAGGGTAGTCCTACTCACACACCGGGCCTGGGCACTGGGTGGAATGAGGATCCAGTAGCCCCATGGGGTCCCACACACATTCAGGGCTTTGATGCTGGCTGGAATGAGCATCCAGAGGGCCCAGGTTGCCCTACTCACACGCAATGGGCCTGGGAGCTGGCTAGAATAAGGATCCAGCAGACCCTAGGTGCCCCTCACACACATATTTTTTTTTTATTTTAAAGAGAAAAACAAAAATCAATAACAAAATCAAAGGTAGAAACAAAAACAACATACACTATAAATGGCACAGAACTTTAAAACAAGAATAGAAAATTAACAATGGTTGTTATATTAGGTATTGCCATCATCAAGTACCTTTAATATTTCTTTATACAGCTAGGGGTGGCAGCATGTAACTAAAACCCCAGCACTCGAGAGACTTAGGCAGGAGGCTGGCATAAATTATATGGTATATATAAGGCCAGCATTCACTACAAAGTAAAATTTTATCCCTCAAAAAACTCATTATATCTGATTTCTCATAATTCTATCCATTGTTCAAATCCTCTACCTACTACTAATCCACCTTATTTTTAAACATTTCAAAGTAAATTAGAACTATTCCCTTAAATATGTCAGTAGACATCATTAGCTAGAGATTGCCATACTTTTTTAAGCTTTTGAGTAGACCAAAAAAACTATTAGAAACTTACAGAAAAAGGTGTGGCAATTCTACGAGTACAATTCCTTTCTGGTTCATGTCTATCAAGCACATTCCTTGCCTTGAAAACTTCAGAAAGCCTCCAAAACATAAGTGTGAAGTTTATACTAAGAAACTTCAAAGAGATTATTAGAAATTCACTGTGGAAGGGCTTAAGTTAGCATGGCCTCTTGACTTAGGTTTCATATGCTCCCAGATGTCCTTCACAAGTTTGGATGTATTAAGTTCTTTTCAAAGGTCAAATGTTTATTTCTCTACTAGGGCAACTTGTACTACTTTCCTGTATTACCACCCTAGTTCACAGAAGAGACTTAACTCTAGGTCTCACCAAAGGGGGGGGGGAAATTCTATAATACATAATTTTATGTTTCAGTAATATTTGTAACTATTACCTTTCCATGGAAAAGAATGTACTCTTTTCCTAACTATTTTAATGGACTACTGTGTGTTACATGGGGTGTTTTCATACTGTAGCCCTATTTGATAGAATAAGCTTAGGCAAAACATGGAATTTCATTGATCAACTAAAGAGACATAACAAGAACATGAAACTGTTCATGACCTGAGCTAATTAATGAAATAACTGCCTAACGGAGGAAGTCCATAGGCAGGAATGAAAGAATTACAGGAATAGACAGAAAAGCAATAATTTGCAATTATCTATCAAAAACATGAAATTTCAATTATGTATACCATTTGGCACAGAAGTCCCACTTCAAAAAATTTATGCTGAAGATATATGCACAAGTATAAAACTTTAACTGCAAACATATGCACATAATCCAAGTCCATGAACAGAAGGTTAATTACACAGCAAAAAATTTATGGTTCTTTTTCATTTTATTTCTACGTATTAGGTACAGGGTCACACTATGCAGACTCGTAACCATCCTCCTATTTCCAGCCTCAGCACTGAGATTACAGTCAAACACTTCCATGCCCAGCCTTGGGTTCTTGTTCAGCATGCCCAGGGGTGGGGGCCGGCATAGCACGTGGTGCTGCGGATGGAACCCCGGTCCCTGTGCTTGCCTAAGCAGGTGCTTAGTCTGCTGAGCTATCTCTCTGTCCCTATCACTCTTTTCTTAAAATCTCCTACTCCTTTGGGAATATTTGTAAGATATTAAGTGAAAAACAAAGTAAAACATTATAAAGTGAAATCTAATGTTTGTTACTTACTGAGAGGAAAAGTAGTCTATATTTGAATTGGTTTTTATATGCATAAATATTCTGGGAAGGCAAATGGGAAACTAACAAAAATACACTTACTTTTGGAAAGAGCCTGTAAGGAAGGGCCAATTAGAGGATAGTGGGAGCGATTCTCTTGAGGTTTATGGTTGGATTCTATGTGTGTATTCCCCCATCAAAAATAATTAAGTGATTTCATTTAAAAAGAAGATTGGGGTGGGTGGTAGAAGACTTTGCCAAAGCGCTGAGGTTCCGAGGCGTGCTTGTCTGCTACGTGGAAAGCCTTGCCAGTGGCACCAGTGGAATAGGGCGTGAGTGTCTGTTTCTTCAGCTCAGCAAAGAGAATGACGAACTCCTGCATGTGAGATAACTGTAGGCCACTGCCAGGTTCTCTGCAAACAGAGGCCGTAGGGATGACGCACGAATAGCTTAGCTTCAATATCCAAATAATATTATGAAAAGAATAAACAGACTCAATTTCTCCAAAGCCACTCCTCTCCACAGGCTATTCTGACTCTCATTCCTGCCTTGAGATGCCCAGTTCTTAGTTCATTTGTTTAAACACCGTGCACTAGTTTCTTCCAGAGTGGAGTCACTTTAGGACAGAGCATAGAGCTGGCGTCAGCCTTGCTGTTTAGCCTACAACAGTGACAGGGCCCTTTTAGCACTTTCACTGATGCAAATAACTGCTGTGGCCCCTGTGCCTGGGACTATCCCTGGGTGCTTCCTGTTGTTTTCTTTTTAGCCTGATAGAATTTTTTGTTGTTGTTGTTGTTTTTGTTTTGTTTTGTTTGTTTCCTTTTTGTTGTTTTTGGTTTTTGGTTTTCTGTCTTTTTGAGACAGGGTCTCACTATGCAGTTCAGGCTGGCCTTGAGCTCACTTTTGTAGCCCAGGCTGGTCTTGAGCTCGCTCTGATCCTCCTGCCTCAGCCTCCCAAGTGCTGGGATTACAAGCATACGCCACCACGTCCCGTTTCTTCTTGTTTTCAAAGCCCACCATGCATTGTTGTCCCTTCATGCTTCTGCTGATTCTGGTCTCACACCTTGGAATGCACCCCTTGTTATCTTCTAGAGCTCTGCTCCTTACTCGAGACCCAGGGAGGCCCATTTGTGGGAGGCATTTCTGGAACTCTCCCTAAATGCACTGTAATGAACTATCCCTTTCCATGACGTCTGAGTAGATCTCTGTTTTATTGCAGTCATGTTCTATTCCTTCTTAAAGTTTGTCGTGTGCCAGATATCCAGTATCTTTTTCTCCTGAGAAGCTGATATCACGCCCCATAACTAGATTCACATCTCACTTCAAATTATATTACATGTGACATACTTGAGAATGAGAAAATATAGATGCATTCTGTGTACATATTGCAAATACTCTGAGGAAATGGAATAATCACGAATCTGTCCTATTGTGTTTACATCTGTAAAAACAAAACAAAACAAAAAAACTCCAAGATAATCCCTGAAGTGTAACGAATACATCCTGAATATGTCAGGACACGGTCCACCTCAAAAGCATCACAGTGTACCCACTATCAATGTAATTTCATGGTGAGAAGGAATTATGACTTGTGCATTTTTTGATTACTTAAATGTTTAAAACTTCCAATGTAATACGCAACTCCTTATTTTAGCTTGTTAGCTCATTTCCTTAAAAAGAAAAACTGCGCAGATGTTTTTGTTTTGACCTCAACCTCACTGACCTCTGCACCTTCAATAGCAAAGTAAATAGAACCTCTTTATGATACCTCAATTTTGGAACTGGGTCTTCCACACGTCAGAAAGGACATCTGATGACATCCAATCATCAAATTCAATTTTAACTGTGTGATTTACAACCAAGGACTTGTTCAAACAACTGAATATCTATGTAACTATTCAACTGTAATTGGAATTTGTCAGAAAATGGGATCAACCACAAATATGTAAGCCTACTTTCCATTCAATTTCATACTGAATCTATATGAGAGAAGTAAAATAATACTCTTCTGGACTCGGGCAGAGCTGGATAGAACTTCCAGCCCAGTCATAGAACTTTGCTGCGTCAGAACGCATCCTTGCTAAGCTTTCGTTTTCTTATCTATAAAGGAGGAATATTAATGGCAGTAGAGGGTTGTTGTAGCTTGGCATTTGGCAGGGGAACAATATAACATGGACCTCTTATTTACAGGACTATTTATAATAGTGATCCAAAGAATCACATATAAAGAGAGTACAGGAAATCTGTACACACACTAAAGACCAAAGAATCCAGTTGAGAAGCCAGGTTCCATAGCAGTGTCCTTCCTGAGTTGAGTGGAAAACCTGGAACCCATGACAATGCCCTGCAGAAGTCCAACTGGGGGCCCAGAGCCCATGACAATGTCTCATGCAGCCTGTTTCACTGATCTGCACTGAGAAGGTCCAAAGGTCAATGGCGGAAGCTAGACAGTCTATGCCAGCAGGATGAAGGATCTGTGCTGCCAGCAGGCTGAAGGGATCTGAACTGGAGCCAGGAAGCAAAGCTCAGGGTAAGAACTAGTGCTCCCCCAAAACCTGTCACAGCCATCCCCAGCCACAGTGAAGTCTCAAGCTCCTAGAGTGATGAGGAGAGCTGAGTTTCCATCAGGCAAGCCAACACGACAAGCTTCTCCAGGAGGCTGAGCCGTGCACCTCTTCCCCTCTGGAGCCAGGAAGTGATTCTCAAGGTGAGGACCAGAGCTTCCCCCAAAAAGGAACTACCACCTTCTTGAGTGACAACAAGGTCCTGAACTCTTCTTCCAATGAGAACAGTCAAGGCAGCATGCTAAGGCCACACAGGAGAACGTGTAGCTCAAGAGAACCAGCAACTTCCAGCACCTTCCACGCAGTTTCCCTTCTTCTCCAGTTCTTCCTGTTGTGCTGCCAGCGCAGTCCTCAGGTGGGCCTCCCACACCCAGAACCACACGGGTCAATTCAGCTGGGTACAAGGAGTTGACCACAAGTTATCAATCCACCGAAGCATTTTGGGTTTTGAATAACAGAAATTGGCATTACACAATACTTGACACACACTATGTTCTCAGTAAGTTCTAATGCTTTTTGCTGCGGTTCTATCTACCAACTCATATCTTCTGCTCTTCTCTACTGTTCCCTCAATCTGGATCACCTTTGTCCAGCCTTACCCTGTGCTAATCAGGAAATAGCATCTTGGTCCTTGCAGATCTGGGTTAACTCATCAAGAAAATTTCCTGCCTGCCCCTGCCACTACCACCTATGCAAGTGATCTGGGCCGGCCATCTTTAATGTTTTCTGAACCATTCTGAACTACTATCTATCACTGCCCTTTTCGATACTGCCTAATGATATTTATTTTCTATCTTCTCTATTTTAGCATATGCCATTTTGATCTATATTGCGTTAGAATCTTTATGCCTACCCCATGTCCAGATTTTAAAAAAGGAAAATAACAACTCCAAAAAGACTTTTATTCAGAGTTAAAATTAAACAAATCTAGAGGAATACACTTTCAGATTCCTAACTATCTTAGTAACATTTGTCATTGCTAAGGCAAAAATACCCAACCCTCAAAGTGCAGGGAGGAAAGGTTTACTTAGCTCGTAGTTTGTAGAGGTTTCGGTCCCTACTGGGTTGGCTTCAAGGCATGGTTGCTTGACAGAGGAAGACAGTTCACAGTGGCCAGAAGATAGCAAAAGGAGCAAGCAAGGGAGGGGCAAGCCTCTTTTTGTCCCTCATATTGTGTGCAGGCTACCTGCCCTGGGGCAGTTTGGCACTCGCCTCCTTCATCCTAGGCAGAACTATGCCACACCAATCAGTGGACTGATTACTAATTACACACCCTTGATCCCAGCACCACAAGGTCTAGATGAGGAGTATATAAGGTTTTGGGGGATGTCTAGGTATAAATCATGACACTAACTAAAATTCTATTGTCTATAAACTGCCCCTCTGTTGTATTTTGTTTTATAGCAGCACAAAGACTCAGACAACCTGGAAGCAATGTAAACACTCATTGACAGGGGACTGAAGAAAACAGGCCATACACTTAAAATGAAATATTATTTAATTTTAAAAAATAAGGAAGTCCTGCCCTACTGGCCTCACCCACCCCTGGGGCACACTGAGAGGATAATTGAGACTGGGCACAGTGGCACGGGCCTATAATCCCAGCTCTTGGGAGGCTGTAAACAGGCAGATCACTACAAGTCCGATCTCATACTGAGACCCTGAACAGCCTGTAGACCCTTCCTTAAAATACAAAATAAATAAATAAATAAGAAAGTTGATGCTACCATTTGCAGCAACATGTAGGAAGCTGGAAAACATTGTGCTAACAGAATCAAGTCAATCAGAAAAACAAATCGTATCTAATAGGATTTATTATCATGAATCTAGTCTCATAGTGGAGAATAGAATGATGTTTTCTACAGTTGAAGAGGGGATGAAAAACAGGAGATATTAGAGAATATAAAATTTGATTTATGCAGAAAGAATTAGTCCCAGAGTGTTACACATGGTAGCACTGGTAAACAATACTGTATTATATATTTAAAAATTTGCTAAAAAGGTCGATCTCATGTTGTTTTTATATAAGAAAAAAATCAAGGCAATGATCACATTAATAAATTAAAAGGATAGGAACAACAGAGACTTATGTTAGAATGAATATATATTTATTTCCATCAAGTTGTACACATTAGATATGAACATATTGTTGCATGGCATACACTACTGAAAGTATCAAATTTTTAGAGAAAAAAATAAGTAAAAATCAATAAAAAACTGAATTTCAAAGCAAGGTGTTGGAAATTAGCAATGGTTATTGTATTGTATATTGTTATATTTAAAGTAATTGCTCAGATTACCAGATGTAGGCATGCAAATTTGACCCAATAATCAAGCATTAACTGTTTCTTTCAATAAGCCAATAGAAATTAGCAGTACAATTATCATAGCTACCTTGTGTGTATATACATACATTTTTTCCCTTTTCTTATTTCTTTTCTCCTTCCCCTCATTCCAGTTCTTTGCTTTTGAGCCGCTGTTTCCCTTTCACATTATCAGTTGTACCTTTCAGATCCTAATGACTCCTCCAGGTTTTACACTAGGGAGATAACACAATTTTACATCTTTCAGTTTGATCTATTTTTCTTATGAGTATGGTCTCTAGTTGCATCCACAAAATATCAAGGTTGAAGGAAAGTTTCTATGATGCAGAATTTTTATATTTGAAGTACTAAGTTAGCTACCTTTGCAAAAATAATCGGGTAAGGTCTGGGAGATAGCTCAGCAGACTTAGCAACTGCTTAGGCAAAGGCAGGGACCAGGGTTGGACCCCTAGCACCACGTACTGCACTGGATCCACTGCCTGGTGCACTGAGCCAGCCATGGAGACCTGGTATAGTGGCACACGCCTGTAATCCCAGCGCTAGGGGGTGTAGGACAGGAGGATCACCATGAGTATGAGCTGCACAGTGAGACCCTGTACAAATAAATAAAAATAAAAATAACTGGGTAGTTCTTCTTTTCTAATCCTTACATGTTGGGCCCAGTGTGTTCCTTAGTCTGCATGTAAGTAAGATATACGATGACCCCACCAGAGGAGAACCCAAGCGCAACATGAACTGTGACAGCTACAGTTTCAAAGTTGTCCCCATGAGATCCTATACTGATGGCCTGGTCCCCAGCCTGCTATGCTCTTGCCAGATGGTGAGACTTTTATGAGGTGCAGCTTAGTGGAATGAAGGGGGGTCAAGGAACTGTCGGGGCCTCTGCCCATTCCTGGCCCTCCTTTCTATAATTCCTGGCTGCCAGGAGATCAGCAGTCTCTTCTCATGACTTGCTCCGTGACATACTATCTTGCTAGGAGCCGAATCCCCAAAAGTTGAACCACAATCAATTTTTTTAGGTACTTTTCCTCTTTATAAGTTGTTTTATCTCAGGTATTTTGTCACAGTGGCAGAAAGCTAACCCACAATGACCATAATATATGTCCATCACATCCAAAGCCCACAAAAATATCTCAACAGAGGTATAGATGAAAACAGAATGAATGAGAGATCTTTTGTTTCAGAAGAAAGTTTAAAAAGGTTCAATGAGGACTGCTTATGAGTCTGTATATAGTATTTATATGCTATATTCTCTGAACTCCTTGAGAGTGTAATTATGTTGGTTCCAGAAATAAATATGCAAATCTTTAACAACCCCCCTCGATCCTGTTCCTTCTTTCATACAAATGTTACATCAGTAAAAATTAATTTAATTAGCAAGATCATGTTTCAAAATGGGAAATACCATGGGAAATGCAACGAGTAAGTAAAACAATAAATAAAATGCTGTAGTATTTCCAGTCTCCCTTAGCTAAGATCAGAGTCCATTTTACTGAAAGAGAAGGAAAATAATCTGAGTTTGAAAGCCTCAGGTTGTTGCTGCCGCTTCCTGTAATGTCAGTGTAGAACAGACCCAGTTCTTCAAAGTAGGTCTGGCAGGCATCTAAATGTCCCTCTACCTCAGAAGTCCAGGGAAGCCGGGTATGGTGGCTCACACCTTTAATCCCAGCACTCGGGAGGCTGAGGCAGGAGGATTGGTGCGAGTTCGAGACCAGCCTGGGCTACAAAAGTGAGCTCAAAGCCAGCCTGAACTGCACAGCGAGACCCTGTCTCAAAAAGGCAAAAAAAAAAAAAAAAAAAAAAAAAAAAAAAAAAAAAAAAAAAAAAAAAAAAAAAAAAAAAGAAGTTCAGGGAACCTAGTTTCCAAATCAAAGGCAGGCAGAGACCTCAGATAGCTCCTTTTTTTAAACACAGAAAATAAATAGAAAACAAGTTCAGATAGCTCCTTTTTTTAAACACAGAAAATAAATAGAAAACAAGTTTATAGTTATCATCTAAGGAAGGCAGGCACATCCTAATAAATAAAGATTTCGTTTGTAGATACAAATGAAGCCATGAGCATCCCAAGCCTGGAGTTTCTGGCTATGTTTATGGAGTGTTTTAAAAGCTGGGTATAGATGGGCACCTGCAGCTGGAGGAATCTACCCTGAACCGCATCGTTCTGTCTGGAATGAAGGTGCAGCGGGCAGAAGTGGGGATGGAGGGCAGGGGAAGTTTGGCCGTGGTTTGAGGACAGACTGCCACCAGGGGAAGCGCAGTGAGGTGGCAGCTCCCCGAGCCTCGGGGAGACGCCCATTTCTCTTCAGTGCGTGACAGAGGTTTTTCCCTGGAAGAATAAGATCTTCTGAGTTCCACACGGGGTGAAACAAAAGGCCCAGCTTCTCTCCTCCACAACAATTTTAAGCTTTTGGTTTGATTGAAACCCCCAAGAGAACCCATTAATTCCACCACCATCCACAGAACTAAGAGGAAAAGACAATCTGTTACCCCAGCCTGCCTTCCTGCTGTGTTTATTTTCTGTCAGGGTCAGACATCGCGCTGTTTGCAGCCAATACGGATAAGCCTTCCAAAAATCCTTGAGCAGAGTCTAATCCGCTACGGTGCCTTAATCGCAGACAGAAGTAGCTGTGCTGACAGCGCTGTAAATACTTCCCGTGGCAGCCGCAACAGTCTCAGGCAGGCTGGCTCTGTAGTAAAATCCCTACCCCCTCTGGCTGATGAGTCGGTCGCTATGGTAACAGTCACCCTGGTGGTAGAAGGTCATGCCCCCACCAAGTGCTTTTCCCATTTGAACAATGATGTCAATGTTTTAAGGAGGAAAAAGAACAGAAAAGGCAGAAAAGGAAATCCTTCCCTGTGGACATTCAGGATACTTAAACTCCTTCCCCGTGGCCGCTCCAGGAGACTGGCTCTGCTAATCCAGCTGCCTGTAGCAGCCCAGCACCTGACATCTACCAAACATAGTTTTCTTCTCTCAGTCCTACCCCTTACTGAGAGCCTCCCTCTGTCTGGACTGAATTGGTAGCAGGGGTGCTCTTCCTCAGTCCTTCCCGGATGGTCTCGGGCAGACAGGAATCAGGCCAGCTTTAATAACTCCCAGGCCAGCTCTAATAACTTCCTGTCCACCCACCAACAACTTCGGCCAAACTTCCCTTCACCTCAGCCTGTGGGGAGGCCACTTTCCCCCAAAGCCCTAGTTATATAATTCGGGATTCTATTCACTTCCCGAGCCATTCTGTACCGCAGGTCACACCAGCTGCTGGGTTATTTGGCTACAACTTTGCCATATTGCTCAACTCCAACCCTGCCTCTGGCCTCCCTTGGAAACATCTTAGACACGCACTTCCTGAGGAACGTCTCTCCTGGAATCATACTCTCTCTACTGATTTCCTCACCTCCTTATTTTAATATTCCTTTCTCTCTTTTTCTTTCTTCTGTTTCCCTTAAGAGCAGAGAAGCCCTCGTCGGATGAAACCCGCCCTTATTGAAAAAGTGGCCATGTGAAGAGCTTTAGGGCGGAAGCCCAGTCTGCAGGGGCTGAAAGTGGGTGGATTTGCAGGACGCTGCCTAAGAGGAAGGGGAGAACGCTTCTGCCACCTCAGTAGCTGAAGAAGAAGGCAGGAGCCAGACGTGTGTGCTCTCCACATTAGTGACGTGAAAGCAGCCTCAAGGCACCTGATTATAAAAAGTGTGCTTCCATTTTTTTCTTTTCTCTGGTCTCTTTTGTGAGCTTTGTGGGTCCCTATGTGAAGCAACCCATGGATGTAGGTGGGGCTTCTCAGAGGCGGCTGGTTCCAGGTGGTGTGAAGCTGAGATTAAGGGTGTGCGATTCCTAAATTAATCCACTGACTAATTTGTCATGGTTCTGGGTGTGGAAAAACGGAAAGCCCGCCCTGATATGAGTGGCACCACCCAAAAGGTGGGTACCCTGGGTGGCTATAAAGGGACAGAAAGAAAGCAGGTTGCTACTGTCCTTGCTACTTGGCTGCTTTGCTGCCCTCCTGACTTCTGCCTGCCCCTCTTCTGTGCCCTCTGCCATGCCACCCTCCCTTGGCAGTGAGCGGATGGCTCTGGACTAAAACCACCACAACAAACTTCCCTCTCCGAGTGTCAGGCATTTGGTCTCAGTGCTGAGAAATGTCACTGGGACAATTACGTTGAATGAAAGAAGCCAGACACACAAGGTTAAGTACTGCCTGGTGTCTCTCATTTCAGGCAGGCAAAGTACAAAGACAATAATAAAGGAGGGATAGAGGGGGAGAGGGATAGACCTCTCTCATGAAGGAACTGATCCATGCAGAAAATCAGGGGGCAATGGGAGGAAGGCAGGGGAGAGAAGTAGAATAAGGATTTGCGGTGGGTAGCTCAGGAGATGGCTCAGAGGCATGAGCACCCAGCTGGCAAGCACAAGGACCTGAGTTCGATCCCTGGTACTGCGTGCCATGTGGGCCTAGAACCAGGTATGGTGGTGCATGCCTGTAATCTCAGCACTTAGGCGGTGGAGATAGGAGGCTCCCTGCCAGTTTGAGACCAGCCTGGGGGCTCCAAAAGAGAGCACAGGGCCAGCCCGAATTGCATAGCGAGACCCTGTCTCAAACAAAATAGAAAATAATAAATAAATAAAAATCATTTGCTGTGCATAGGAACCTAAAAATCTTAATTAATGTAAATCTTACAAGGCACAACATGAACTAAGATTAATTGTAGCCTGATGAGTGTTTCAGAAAGCAGAGTGTGATGGGCGGGGCCCAGAGGCAGCTGCAGTAGGGCAGCTTCACCTGCGGGTTCTCTACTTGTTGCTGTCTCCCTTTCTTGGTACGCTATTGGTTGACCCCTGAATGAACCCGGGGATGGGAGAAGGATGGAAGTTGATGGAGACCGTGGTCACATTCATGACTGACCATGTGGCCCTCCTTTACTTTAGTGAGACCGTGGTCACGTTCGTGCCTGAGCACATGGCCCTCCTTTGCTGAGGTGATTGTGCACGGGATCACGCTATGCTGATTAAAGCTGACGTGTTTCGGAGGTTCTTTACTCACTGGGGACGGAATCTCAGTGAGTCCTCTGAGCTACCTTCAATCAGATCTTCTCGGTCCTTTCGACTCTGGCACATAATTTCACAACAATTAATAATATCAGTAAGAATGAAAAATAGGATAGAGGTATTCAAGAAGGGAAGGAAGAGGTAGGAAAGGGAAAGTTTTCAAAAACAAAGAGCAAGCTGTGGTGTGTGTATTTAGTTACACCCCACGATGATTGTAAACCGTATGAACTAACAACACATACTCATAAAATAAAATAAAGAGTAGGCCTGGCCTGATAGCTTTGCAGACTAAAGAGCCTGCTTAGGGAGAGTGCAGCGCTGGGGTTCGATTCCCAGCCTGCCGTGCGGGGCCCTGCCCACTGGGTGTGATAAAATGATGATTGACACTGCAGTGGTGGTGTACATTTATCATCCCAGCACTTGGGAAGCTGAAGACAGGAGCGTCACTGAGTCCAATCTACATAGTGAGACCCTGTAGACCCTGTAGACCCTGTCCAACATAGAGGAAAATAAATAAAATAAATCTAAAAGGAAGAAAAAGATGCAGGTGTCAAGTATTGCCTCAGACAGACAAAGGAGCTGATATTAAGATCTTATTACTGGTAGCCAATTTTTTTAATTAATGAATTTATTTATTTATTTTTGTGGTACCAGGGGTTGAACTCAGGATCTTGCACTTGCCAGGCAAGTACTTATTCTACTGAGCTATCTCTCCAGCCCAGGTTACTGAATTATACAGAGCTCAACAGGCAGTTAGAAATCACCCAGAATGCTACTGACGAACGAGCATAGGATTCTTTCTGGTTGTGGAGCTTTCACATTTACAAAGATTATAGCTAGAAACCTATTTCTAAATTCTAAAGGCATTTTGTGACCAACTTAGAAATACGCAAGGTCCTTGCACAATTGACCGTCAGGCTGGCTTCAGGTCTGCTGCTATATGGGTAGGGGCTAGCGTTAGTGTTAGGCTCCCTGCTTAGCAAATGCATTGGGTACAGACAGGTAATGACCTTGAGGTGCTCGGGGTGGGCAGTGGTGAGCCCGGACTCAAGTGCTGTGCACGGCTTTGCCCTCACCAAGCACCTTCACGGGGCTCACGCGCTTCTTCCATGATGCCCGCTTGGTCTTGGTCTGCGTCTCGCCCTGCTTCTTTCTCTTCACCAATGGCTTCTTCTCAGGCACCTTCGTCTTCCACGACACAGCAGGAAGGTCGCCAGTAGCACTCTGGGCGCTGCTGGGCCGCATACTCAGTGAGTAGCTCAGTCAGCAGTGAGGGCCCCACCAGCCCAGGGGTGGCATGTGGTGTTGAATGACCCCAGGTGACTGGGCTATCTTAGGACACAGTCTTTGTGCAAAGAATGTTCTAGAGAGTTAGACCTTCAAAGGGATAAAGTATGTGCAACAGTAACATAGTGAATCTTGAAGAAAACCAATTACTCTTCATGAAATGAGATCGGTTATAATGCACGGCTACAGATACTAATGCACTCTGCTGCAGGGCATCAGTAAAGTAGCTCTTCCTGGGTTAGGCTGCTGTGATGCCATAGCCAGAACTTGCTTTTTCTTCCAGCTTCAAAGGCAAATTTTGTCACTGGGCTCACTCTGACGATTGCAGTGTTTCCTACCTTGGGCTTGCAACTGAGCCCGAATTAGTATTTTGCTTAGGCAATAATTTAGTTTTTCTTTGTGATTATGATAGTGATTGCTATAGCTACAAGTTTTAATTTTGCTGTCTTATTTAAGTTTCATGAATTTGAATGTTTTTCACACTAACTTTTCTCAATAAAGTCTATGTTGAAAGTGAAAGAGAGAGAGAGAGAGAGAGAGAGAGAGAGAGAGAGAGAGAGAGAGAGAAAGTACCCAGGTCCAAATGAGTTAGAATTTGGATGATGCAAACCAGACAGACCTGTGGTTAAGGTAAGAGTGGACAGACACCAGGCCTCAGGCAGGAGACAGGTGGCTGCACCAGAAACCTCCCCAGAGAGGCAGCTCAGGTCCTATGTCATTTGTCCCAATAAGCCTGAACCATACAGCAAAGACATAGAAACAAAGTAGTGAATGTGTACACCAGCGGCTCTCAACCTGTGGGTCTTGACCCTGGCGGGGGTCGAAAGACCAAAACACAGGGGTCGCCTAAAGCCATTGGAAAATGTTATTTATTTGTAATTACATTCTCGAAGTAGCCACCAAAATTATTTTTTTGGTTTGGGGTCACCGCAACATGAGGAACTGTATTGCGGGGTCACGGCATTAGAAAGGTTGGGAACCACTGGTGTAGACGGAAGACCAGAACACTCTGGGCCTCACTCCTCGGCCTCCAGACACTCCTTTGCCCTCCTCCCTGCTCCAGATCTTTGCTACTCCTTGCCTTCTTCTACTAGATCGAAATGGATAAGTGATTGTACTTACAGTCCTAGAGCATAGGTTGGTCATGGTTTGACCTCAGGTGACAGGAGGTACAATTTTGCTGTATAAAAGCCCCATGCACAAAGAGCCTCGGTGGCAGCCCTGTTCAAGGACCCCTCCTGTCTCTCTGTGGCTTTTTCTCAGTAAATTTTTCCAACTCTCTCCTTGTACTCAACCCCATTTTTCACCGTCCTGAGACAGCACATCTAGCAGGTCGGGAGTGACTTCCCTATAACAATCTGAGGAAGTCACAGCCGTAAAAGGCTATCAGGCTCTTAGGAGAACCCTGAATTCTCATTTGCCATGTGCCCAGGCTTTCAGTGGATGGTCACATGGATCTCCATGACATACAGGCCCCAGCAGGGACACAGCTTGTCCTTGGTGGAATTCTTGTAATTTTATGGGCTGATTTAGTCTTCGGTGGGCCAAATGAGAGTATAGAATGTAAGCAGTAGGTAAATAACTTTAAAAGACACTAAGTAAGTAATCTTTAAAGACAGTGAAAAAAAAGGCCTCGGATTATATATTGTGATTACAACCTTTAAAAACTATTGCTTGGGAAAAATAACTTGAGCTATACCAAATCATTAGTTTGGCAGTAAGATTACGGGTAACTTTTCTCTCTTTCAAACATTCCATAATGCAGTGACATTAGCTTATTTTTTTAAGTTATTCTTTCAAGGGCCAGCTAAATAGCTCAGTGGATTAAAGCACCTGCAGGCAGCTTCAGGGACTGAGGGTTCAATCCCTGGGCCTGCCATGCCGGCCCCGCTCCTGGAACAGACTGAGACGGCAATCGAGATGGAGCATGGTGGCGTGCACCTGTACTCCCAGCTCTTGGGAGGCTGTAAACAGGCAGATCACTGCAGTTCTGATCTAGAAATGAGACCCTGTAGACCCGTCCCTAAAATACAAAAAATAAATAACTAAATAAAAATGAAAATAAATTATTCTTCCATTAGCCTGTTTTGTGGTACATAATGCATCTACTCCCTGTGTGGAGTTCCAGTACACGCACGGCGCCTTCTAGGCTCTCTCGTGCCCTTTCCCTTCCCTCGTGTACACACATGGCGCCTTCTAGGCCCTCTCGCACCCTTTCCCTTCCCTCGTGTACACACATGGTGCCTTCTAGGCCCTCTCCCGCCCTTTCCCTTCCCTCGTGGACACGCACGGCGCCTTCTAGGCCCTCTCCCGCCCTTTCCCTTCCCTCGTGTACACACATGGCGCCTTCTAGGCCCTCTCGCACCCTTTCCCTTCCCTCGTGTACACACATGGTGCCTTCTAGGTCCTCTCCCGCCCTTTCCCTTCCCTCGTGTACACACACGGCGCCTTCTAGGCCCTCTCCCGCCCTTTCCCTTCCCTCGCGGACACACACGGCGCCTTCTAGGCCCTCTCCCGCCCTTTCCCTCCCCTCCTGCCCCCCTCCATCTCTGTCAGTCCCCTTGCCAGTTGAGCAAAGGTCAAGCTATTTACAGCCACAAGACCATCGACTTAGGACATCTTGGCAAGTAAGCAAGGCACTCATGACCAGAGAAGCCCTTACTTAAGCCTTTTTTCTTTGCCTTTCTTTCTGTGTGTGTGTGTGTGTGTGTGTGTGTGTGTGTGTGTGCGTGTGCGTGTGCGTGCGTGTCTGTGTGTGTCTGTGCATGTGTGTGTGCAGGGTCTCACTACATAGCACAGACTCATAGTGGCCCTCCTGTTTTCTGCCTCCCCTGCCCTGGGATTACAGGCGTGCACCATCACGCCCAGACTCCGCCACCAGCTCAGCGTGCCCTGGGGCAGGGCAGCATGTGATGCTAAGGATCTAACCCCATCGCGCTCTTGCCTAAGCAGGCGCTTAGTCTGCTGAGCAATCTTGCAGGCCCTTGGGCTTTGTTCCTTGCAGCTAGAAATATGCCTGAGAATATGCACGGAGATATGAGAGGATCAGAAGGAAAGAAATGCATGAAGTTTATAAATGGGCTTTGTCACTGGCCCCTTAGGTTTAGAAGCTTAGATCAAAGGTAATCATGTACAGTACTTTGGTCAACAGGAAAAGGCTAGCATTGAGGCGCCGGTGGGGCCTGTCTGCCTGGGGTCACCAGCTCGCCAGATATAGGCTGGCAAAGGTGCTCTACAGTCAGGAACAGAGTGGCTGGCCCAGGAGGGCCGAGAGCCGAGCCAGATCTTGCTTTCTTGCTTCTACCCATCTCCAGCTCGCCTTCTCCTTTCCTGTGGGAAGGATGCTGACCTCCTGCCTCCTGCCTCCTGCCTGCGTATTCTGCCACTTCCTCTGTCCTGAGGAGAGGAAGGGGCACTGGGGACCTGCTCAGCAGGAGGAAGCTTGGGTGACTTGTTTATCTTTAAAAGAAAAAACAAATTCACTTTCCATGTTCCTCTTTTTTGTCTTTTTGAGACAGGGTCTCACTATGTAATTCATGCTGGGCCTGAACTCACTTTGTAGCTCAGGCTGGCCTCAACCTCACATCTGTCCTCCTGCCTCAGCCTCCCGAGTGGTGGGATTATGGGTGTGCGTCACCACACCCAGCCTCCAGTGTCATTTGGAACTTCTGGTTGCAAATTTATTTCCATAAATTACAATAGTTATGTAACTATGGCAACACAATAATGTTCCTTAAGGACGAGATCACTTCTGTATAGGTTTTCAAATTAACATGCAGCTTAACTTTTAAAATATCTCTGTGTCCCTGAAAATAAGAATTCATCTTTACTTTGCTTCTAAGTTATATGGACTAGAGAAAAATATTAATGACATTTTCTGTTCACTGGTGTCTAACAATGTGGGCATTTAAAATGACAAAAATAAAAACAAAAAATGACAATAATCACCTTCATTTAGTCAACTGTATCCTAGAACTTACATAAGAATACCTGCATCCCCCAAATTCTCAGTATTTCAAGTTATAAATTATTTTTCCTCTGTATTATCCAGCAGGTAAAATCACCTGGAGTCACTGCATAATTCCCAGAAAGACAGTGTGAACATGATGTACACTACCCACATAAAAAACAAATGCAGAAACTAATGTTTCCTTTTTATTATGAAACTTATTGGTACCATTTAACTATACATGATAATGACATTCACCATGGGAATTTGTACCTGCACAAGCTCTATCTTGAATCCTTTTGTCCCATGCTCCTCCCAACCCTTTAAGCCCTCTTTCCCTCCTTATTTACAAAGTTTTGATTCCCTTTTATCTTTCTTCTCTCATTTTTCTTTTCCTTTCCTTCCTTTCCACCCCCTTCCATAATTCCATCTTTTCAAAAATTTATTTCCATAATATGTTTTTTTTTTTTTTTTTTCAGGAAAACCCATTACCACCTTTATTTGCTCTTGGTAAAGCATGAGAAAACCAACACCACATCCTTTATGGAAGGGTAGCAAAGAGCCACTCATGGGCCACCCAGGTTGGCTGCCAGTCACAGCTCTGCCTCCATCATAAGGAGCCTGGGGACCTCTGAGAAGGGGCTCTGGGAGCCCTACATTCTGGTTCTTACTTACACCTTCAGCTTCTCACACCAAAGAGAGAGTGTAATATTTAGATATATTTATCTGATTTATCTCACATAAAAGTATGGTCTTAAGATTCGTCTGCTTAGCAAGAAACACCTCAAGTTAATCCTTTTTTATGGCAGAGTAGTATGCAATTGTATATATAAAAAAAAGCAACACATATTTTCTATGTTTGGCACACAGCTTGGACTCCTCATGACCCTCTTGTTGTGAGCCTCATCAGTGCTGGGATTACAGGTGTATGCCAACATGCCCAGTCTTGGTGGCCAGCTCAGTGAGCCCAGGAGGTTGGGCTGGGGATTGAACCCAGGTGCCTGTGCTTGCCTAAGCAGGCACTTATTCTGCTGAGCTATCTCTCAGGTTCAACACATCTTTTTTATCCATTCATCAGCTGACAAGCATTTGGGTTGGTTCCAAGATTTAGCTATTACAAATTGCTATAATAAAAATGGCTATGGACGTATCACTATGGTATGATACTTTTAATTCTTTTGGGAAGATACCAGGAAGGGCAATAGCTGGATCAAATGGAACCTGTAGTCCTAGTTTTGTGAGGAATCCCCACCACTGACTTCCACTGGGATTGCATCATGCTACATCCCTGCCAACAATGGAGAACTGTTTCTTTTTTTCCCTCATCCCTGCCAGCACTTCCTATTAGTTGACTTCTTGATGACAGCCATTCTTTCTGTAGTGAGACTGGAAAATTGTTTTCAGTGGCATCTCTGAAATGACCAATGATATTGAACATCTTTTATATATTTGTTTGCCATTTCTACTGCTTCATTTGCGAAGTGTGTATTCATCTCAGATACCCATTTCTGGATTGGGTTTTTATTTGGGGGAGTTCTGATTCTTTTCAATTCTTTATATGTTGTAGACAGAAGTCATTTGTCTGAGGAACAACTGGTTACCATTTTTCCCACGCTGCGGGTTGTCTCTTCATTCTGTCGGTGATTTATTTTGCAGTGTAAAACTTTTTAAGAAGACAAGATCTCAGTTGTTGAGTCTTGTTTTGTTTTTGAAGTCTTTGTCTACATTTTTGTCTTCAAGTGTTTTATCTATTTTATCTTCTGGCAGATTTAGGAATCAACCTAAGAAAGGAAGCAAAAGATCTCTACCTGAAAACTACAGTACTCTGTAAAAGGAGGTCAAAGAATATGCCAGAAGATGGACAGATCTCCCTTGCTCTTAGGGAGGAAGAGCAAATGTAGTGAAAGTAGTCAACTTCCAAAGTTGTTATACAGATTTAATGCAGTCCTCATCAAAATATCCTTAGCATACATCACATCCCTAGAAAAAAAAACATTTCTAAATTTCATTTGGAACAAGAAGAGCCCTACAACGGCCCAACAATTCTAGGCAACAAAGACAAGGTAGAGGGCATCACAGTCCCTGACTTGGAACTATACCACAGAGATACTATGCCAAAAACAGCATGGTACTGGGAAAAAAAGTGCCAGATCTAAGGACCAATGGAACCAGTTTGAAGATGCAGAAACAACTCCAAACACACTCAGCCACCTTATGTTTGATCAAATGGTCAAACACATCCACTGGAAGAAAGACAGCCTCTCTAATAAATGGTGCCAGAAAAACTGGCTTTCCACAAGACAAAGACTAAAACTGGGTCCATGTCGCTTGCCATGCACCACACTAAAAATGGAGTGGATCAAAGACCTAAATATGAGATAGAGATGCTTCCCACGTTCTTACTTTAGATGAGCTTCAAGCATTATGTAGAGAGTTTCAATATGGAACATCACGCAAGATGAAGCTGAATACCTGGGCTGGATCCCAAGAACAGGGTGAATCCGTTTCCAGTAGAGAAGAGTGAAACAAGTATGTTGCTCACGGACAGCGCCCATGGGGAAGTTGTCCACTACTTAGCAAGATGCTTTCGCAAACCAGTGGCATCATTTTAGCTTAATTATATCCTAACTGCTGTTTTGCTACAGTTCTTGACTCTGTGGATGGTTGGCTATAATACATCCCAGTGAAATGACTTCCCAGCTCATGACTAAGTGCCCAGGCCCAAAAGAAAAGCTCTAGGCTATTCCCTGCTTCCCTTCTAAGCCTCAGCATTTTCTAGCTCTGACCTATCGGCACGTCTTCCTATGCCTGAGGATTTCTCTTTGACTCATCAAATGCCACACAACAAAACACCCACAGATCAGATCCACACAGCCCAGCTCAGCAGTTAAGGATTCCTCTACTGTCTCATCCAGCCTATGAGGGGAACCCAGAACCATGAGGGCAGCACCAGGAAGCCTCACGGGAACTGAGTGCTCTGTGCCCAGCCAGCTCTCTCACCTCTTTTATTCACACTTTCCCCGAGGGCTCTGTTTATCATAAACAACCCAGAAGTTCTCCAAATCACACTCAACTTACGCATGCACAGTCCTTACCTTTAAGATGCCTCTGGGGCATTAAGTCAGAGTAAGCATCCCACCCTGGTAAAAGGCCCACACAGGCACTGCCGCGCAAGACACCCACAGATGTACCCAATGCATACTAGACTAGGGAGGTGCTTTAATCTCAGGCTGAGGAGTCTGGCATAAAGGGGAACAATTCCAATGGACTGACATGAAGTCATTAGCCTAATTCATGTGTTCCACCAAGTGACAGCAGAAGCAAAGCTGTGGAGCACTTTCCCCAAGGTGACAGATGGTTTCAAGACTTCCCTTGTTGTGGTGAAGAACAGTACTGGGCAGTGTGGGTTCCACAAAGCCCTTAGCCCCAGAATCTGTAGGGAGAGCTTTGTTTACAATGTGACTTCATGGACTCCACCCCAGACCTAAGCCAGGATCTTGCCGAGGGGCATCCTGGGAGTAGTGCACCAGCTTCCCAGATGATGCTTATGCACCCTTAAAGGGAGACCCACAGATGTAGAGAATAAGGAATTTTATTCACATCACCTGTGTCTCCCAAAGGAGCCTGGAGCTCCATGGTCCCTTTTAAACTGACTCCCAGGCCCCTCGTATGGAGACACACATTTACCACAGTGTAAGTGGGTCCTGAGAATCAGTAGTCCACGCCTTGGGGATGTTCCAC
The DNA here is from genome assembly GCA_004027025.1 of Myocastor coypus. Classification (NCBI taxonomy): domain Eukaryota; kingdom Metazoa; phylum Chordata; class Mammalia; order Rodentia; family Myocastoridae; genus Myocastor; species Myocastor coypus. Next base: position 449 of record PVJA010020955.1, on the reverse strand, counting down.
TGGCACAGGGTGGGGGACTCTGACAGCTGAGGACTGCTCAAAGCACAGCTCAGTCAGACACTCTCATGATAAAGCTGACCTTTCTAAGCTGTTGGCTGAACATGGTCCATGGCAACTCATCCTAAAAGCATCCTGTGAGGTTGGTGGGATTACAATTCATATATCCTGGAGACTTAGCCACAGTAACTTGAGGCCACACGGCTAGTGGAAGTGGAGACAGGATTTGAATACACATCACAGGAGTCTGAAAACCCCTACCCTTTCACATGGAACTAGCCTCTCTCATTACATACCAGATATCTGCCACCACTGAGTGCTTGCTCTGAAGAATTCCTGTGGTCTCTACACCTGTGGTATCACCACATGGTTTTGTAATTTTTTAAAACTAGGACTTAATATTCCTGGTCACAAAGTTTATATTTTGTTGTTTTTTATTTGTGAAGAAGAAG
>PVJA010020954.1:14991-30879 GCA_004027025.1 Myocastor coypus | reverse complement strand
TTTCTAATCTTTGCAAAGTAGTTTTTCCTGAAAGAGGTGGAACTTGGTGGGTTTTTTGTTTGTTTGTTCCTTTGTTTTTTGTTTCCCCTCAGCACTAGAGACCCAAATGAGGGCCTCATACATGGGAGGCAAGGGCTATACCACTGAGCAATAGACATTTCCAACCCTCAGATTCAGAATTTAGAAGGCACCATTAAACTAAGAGAGATTTGGCTTTAATGTTTTATTTGAAATATGACACATTGCAGTGTGCTTTCCTACTCTCCCTTTTGAAATTGTGATAAATGGTGGTCACTATCATAGTTTCTAGGTCATATTCCCAATTGACAAAAACACTGAGTGACATAGGGTGCCAGTTGGGGGAAGAAAGATATGATTAAATTTGTTCCCTTGTCAGGTGAGCTTCTTAGATTTTTCTGGCTTCTAAGTATCATGTTTATTATTATTATTATTATTATTATTATTATTATTATTTATTTATTTATTTTTTGGTGGGACCGGAGTTTGAACTCATGACCTTGCACTTGCCAGGCAGGCACTTGTGCCACGCAGCTATCTTCCCAGCCCTTTCTTAGTATCATGTTGATCATATACACTTACCATTCAAACATTGCCTGCTCAAGGCAATCCCTAGTTTTATACTCCAAAAAGTTTCTGTATATAAGAAATTAAGCAGAAAGTATTTTAGATTAATCAGATCCATTTTGAGGTTAATACCTAAGCTTCTTCTTCATTGGGCCCAGTTAATTTCATTACAGATTCTCTTAGAGTATGGCCAGTTCTCCAAAGTGACCTCTCCGTGTTCTCTTTTAGATTTATGAGAACACTAGAGAGGTCATATCAGAGATCTGGTCCTAAAAGCACCATTTAACACTGTGCAAATACTCTGACCAAAGATCTTTCTTTATCAGAATGAAGCAGATTGAAAGAAATAGTTTCTTAAGAGGATTCTTGCATGAAAAATTTTGTCAAGGATGCACCTTAGGCCTCTGGATGTGATACATGTTTATTTATTGTCCAAGCAAGAAAATGAAAATGCCTGCTTCAGATACTTAACTTAATTATGAAAGTTGTATAAATAATGTTGCTGAATGAAGTTGAAACTAATGATGGATGCAAATAATTATCGGATTGAGTTTGAGCATTAGATACTGTCTTGAACTTCAGTGTTGAACTCTGTCAGTTTCTTGCTCTGTGATATTGATCAAGTTAATTACCTCTCTGAGCTTCTATTTTCTTATTTGTCAATATGGTCAACAATAAATACATTGTTAAAATGAGTAACTGAAATTATTTAAAAAAGCAGGTAGAATAACTGGCAGAATAGGAGCTCTCTATAAATCATGTCTGTTGTTTATATTTTAATTGTACATCCCAGTGTCAGCTATTTCTGGAATCTGCTTTTGATTGAAATAGAATTGAAGTTTCCACTAGCGCCTTTTTTATTGTTATTTTTGGCAATACTTCATCATTTTGAAATGTGGAACAGTCGAGACACAAAGAGCAGTTTGCCTTGCTCATGTTAGTAAGAGCAATAAAAAAAATCAGTAAATAACATTCTAATTTCAGAAGGGCTAGTGGAAGAATCTTATTCATGACAGTCTACATTTCTAAACAATAGTAAGTAAAAATTTGTGTTTAGGAAATATGATGATATGAAAACTTACCATCACTGATTATATAACTTATGTGAACTGAAGAAAGTTATGTATTACAAATAATGCAGATGTATGTATCAAAGAAAAAACAACTCACAATGTATTGTCTGTCTAAATGAATGAAAATATAAGAAATTTATTCAATTTATTAATTGAATTTTAAAACTAATAAAACATAAATAGGGCTAGAAGTGGATCTTTGCTCTACAGATTCTCAGCACCTAGCTGTTTTCATTTATTGCTTTATTTAAAATATTTTAAGATGAGTTTGAAAATTGCATAATGAAAGAAGCAGTTTTCAAATTAAAAGTTTTTACATTTAATGTTTTCTTCTATGCTGGGTATTAAACCCAGTGTTTCACATAGGCTACTAATAGGCAAGTGTTCTGCCACTGAGCTATTCCTCCAGCTCCCAACCTTTTTCCTTTTTTACAGTCAGGTGTTAATTTGTTAATTTTCCTTTTCAGTTGTGATCAACTTCACATGTAAATGATACCTACAGATTCTAATATTCTTTTAGTTTATCTGACAGATATTAGAAGAGACTTTTTTTTTTTTTCCAGTCCTGGGGATCAGACTTAGGGCCTTGTGCTTGCCAGGCAGGCACTTACAGCAGTGAGCTATCTCCCTTATCTGATATTAGATATTAGATATCAGAATAACAGATATTAGAATAACTGTTCTCTGTATCATGGATGGAAAGCAGACATTATCATGAAGTCATTAAATAAGTTGAATTTCAGTTTGTTTCTCTGTGAGAAATTCCACTCAGAAACATTCCTGCTTTTCTATTACTCTTTAGTGGTAAGAAAGGGTGATGATTGGATATTCTTTTTCACATTACATATATTTCTATGAAATTTCATGGAAATAGTAATAAAATGTTTTCTTAGCCATTGTTATTAATGTATTTCTGTGGTAAAAAAAATAAAAAGACTGGAAGATGTAATAAAGTTATTTTAATTACGTAGGACCAAACTATAATGGTAAAGTAAAGTTAACCCACAGAGGGCTATTTTAAATGAAGACCAGCTTATGAAAGATTGGCATCAGAAACTAAATGACTTATCATTACTTACAGCCTCATACCAATTAATCCCTCAGTTGGGGAGTGGAAAGGTGGCTGGAAAGGTTCATTCCGTTTGAGTTCTGATTGTTGTTTCTCAGAGGGACTCTTGTGTGTAGCCTGTGTCATCTAAACAGGTGCCAGAATATCATGTTTTGCAAATGCAAATTTTTAAGGGAATTGCCATAATGGAAAAGGGACTTATGAGCACATCTGTACAAATGGAACCATTCTGTTATTAATGGGAGATTTATTACTGAAGAAATCACTACAGAACAGCATGGTAGAAATTGTACTTTTATTTTAATTCAAGAGCCAAGCCTTGCATTAGAACATTGTTGAAGTTATACAGAAAGTCAATGGCACTCATGAGACAGCGGCATTTGACTAGATTGAAGGGCCTTTAATAATCCAATACTGTAACACAGTTAAGATAGAGTATATATAAAAGCTAATCTTGTCATTTACTTTAGTAATAATTTATGAATGGGAACCCAAAGTAGTTGTGGTATACTGGCATCATTGTTCTTATTAGATGACGTTTTAAATGAGAATTTTAAGTTCACTGATTGACCTTTCAGAGTTTCTTTAATGAAAGATAGCACAATAGAATACCTGTTTACAGCAGGCTTAATTGCCACATATTTCTCTTATGAGATTATATACTCTACCTAGATGAACATTCAAGTAATGGTAGAAATATAATTATCCAGCCTATTATTTATATGACAGTTTGGAATGGTAATAAAAGTGAGTATTTTTATGGCTATTTGCTACTGTTGTAATCATTATTTCAGTTACTTGTTAATAAGTATGTTTTATTTGACGCTTCTCTTAGGTTTCATCGTTCATCTTTTGATTCAAAGCACTCTAGGGGCTAGGGATTTAACCTAGTGGTGCAGCATCTGTCTGGGAAGCATCAGGTCCTGAGTTCAATTTCCAGTACCAAAACCAAAACAAACAAAAATACCCCAAAATACCTTGTCTAACTGTAATACATAAACAGCTTCCTAGTTATTTTCTTTTTGTGTATGGCCTGATGGCTGAATCTAGGGGTGCTCTAGTACTAAGTGCATCTCTATATATCCCATTCTTTTGCTTTTGGGTAGGATCTCACTGAGTTGCTAGGCTGACCTCGAAGTAGCAGTCCTCCTGCTTCAGCCTTTTCTGAGCACCTAGGACTACTGGCGCATGCCACTGCCTTACCTCTGTATAAACCTTTTGTATATTTAAACATATGTAAAGTTCTGAGAAATTAGCTGATAGCACTTAATAGTTTGATAGAAATAATATTTATGGGGACTTGAAAATATTTTGGCTTTACAAAGCACTTGTACCTGCTCTCCATGGCCTTGCTTCACTTCATATTTTCTACTCAGAGTATCAGACTAGGTTTCGGTTGGTGCTGCTTTCATCTGAACATACTGTTTGTAACATTTTAGAACTGTATATCCAAAGCAGTTGACATTTTATTATACTTTTATGTAAATGAAAAATCTTGACAAACCAGTTTTTTAAGAGTGCACACTAGATGGCAGTTTTGCCATGTTCTTTTCACTTCTATGCTACCACTAGTGAATAGAGCAGGAAAGGCCATCAGTGTTCAGTCTGCACTCAGAGGGTCTCTGCATGGCCCCTGTGGACCTCCTCGAGCACATGTTAGTAATTTAGCTGCAGACATTTATTTCTTTGTTTTACTGCTTGGCTCTTTGAGAAAGTGTTGGTGCCAGGTTATGGGTTGTCTGGATCATGTCAGAGGCCATGTGGATCAAGTCCATGTGACAGGCCAGACTAGGGAAAGATCAGGTTGGAGGGGGCGAGAAGACTGGCCTTCCTCTCAGCAGCAGCAGGTCGCTGCCTGTCTGTGAGTGGGCCAAATGCCTGGATGCTTGAAGTCTTAACTCCAGCTGAACAAATAAAACACTTTGCCCATTTGTTTTTTTCATATTTCATCAGTGGTACTTCACTCAGATTTCTCTGTTTTTCCAGAACTTACTTATTCTTCCCCATCCCCCCACCTCCTTTTCTCCTTAAGCCTTGTCCAGAAGAAGCGACTTTGAAATCCTCGGCTACTGCATGCTGCGGTGGTTGTGTGGAAAACTTCCTTGGGAAAAGAACCTCAAGGACCCCTTGGCTGTCCAGACTGCTAAGACAAAGTATAACTTCATTTATTTCATCATTGCTGTAACAGGTCTGAAGGGTCCCTTCAAGGAACCTTATATCCCAGAATAGATCACCATTCATTTACATGATGAAGCAGATTTATTTAATTTGAAATAAAATGAAAATCCAATGAATAGATATAAAGTCCATTAAAGATAACAACTATAAAATTAGATGTACTTGCATTACAATGTTAAAGTGAAATGTCTGTTCCTTTATATAGTGTTTTCTGGAACTTTGTTCTACGTGGTAGTGTTTACAAGGAAGAATATTTTCCAGTTAGCATCGTATGAGTGTATAGATGTATTTAGAGTGTGGGGTGATTGATAATAATGGTGCAGAGCAGCAGTGTGGAATGAGACAAATAGGACTTGAACTCTTCAGTACAAACAACATAATTCTCACTTCTGTCTTGAAGAGAGTATGTTTCGCTTCTTACATAAGAAACAAATTTTTATGATCTCTACATGAGTTAGTGTTATACATAAACATTTTTAATAATCTATATTCAAATTTTACTCCTTAGATTCTATTAGCATGAAAAATTAGTTCAGACTTAGAAAAGACTCTGTTACCGTTTTTTTTTTTTTGTTTTTTTTTTTTACTTCTCCCTTGTCCACCCTAAGAAAAAGTCAGGTCCAGTGGCAACAGGGCTGCCAGGTTTCATTATGCAGAGATCTGCTCAATAGCTATTATCCAGATAGCAAAAATATTAAAGGCCAGTTAAGTTTTAAGTAGAATGCCTCACAACAGAAGGAAGCAGAGGGTAGCCTATTCATAAAAAATTGTATTAACGGCATGTAGTGTCAGTTTTTATGAAAAAGTGTCCTGAAGATTATATTTGTAAATACTGATATGTATATATAAAACACATATGTGTATGAAAATACTTCTGCTTGGAATCTTGATCATTCTAGTTCCTCACCCCAACCAGCTTATGTAATGCTATATTAGAATTAATCCATCATTTATCATAATGATTGACAGTCCTCAAGGAACTGATATAATCCATACTGTGTATGTCAGGTCACAGCCAGTTTTCCAACTTAGTTTACCTAAATTGAATAATGTGCCTTATTTGAAGACTTAACATTTTACTGGATGGTTAAAACCAAATAAAAGCAAGACCTATAACTAAAAAGGTTAACTTTTACTATCTGACAGGGTCAGTCAAATTCCCTCAGGATTTACCCTGGAACTATGTACAGCACCTTGTGGATGTTTTGTCAGTGTCAGCCACTTGGCTGAGTCATGGGCATTGCTTGACCAATTTGTTATCTGTGAAAGCCTGAGAATGTTTTCTCTATGTGACTCTCCTTAGGCACACTATACATCGTCAGTTACTTTCCTTTGTGGCCCCATGATCTCCTTGACCATAAAATTTGGGAGATCACTTAGTTACAGGATGTCACAGCAGAGGTTCTCTCATATTCTGAGTCCTCACTGACCTTGAAGGGCTAGGGCCAAAATATTGGCTATCCTTTTAGTCTATCTATCTCTCAAATTTTTAGTCTACAAAGTTTAGTTGTTAAACATCCAGAAGAGAAGCTTAATGATATTGTTACCCTGCAACAGAGACAGTTAAGCTTACTATCACTATCTGTCTGAATATCAGAAAAATATAACTATGAGGTATAAAAAGTAAATTTATATTTATATGCTGATCCGTAAAAGGCTCAAGTCAGCAACTTATGACAATTACCAGTTGTGCTGATAACTCACTACTATTATGGACTATTGGACTATATTTGGTTATTTTGCTAAATTCGAGTACCTACAATCTTCAGACTGACATCAAGTATGAAATGGTCCTGTAAAGACTTCTCCAAATACAGCTTCTCTAATAGCAGTGGAACACGCATCTCTAACAAAACAAAAGAGGGGGATATGTTGGGAGCCACAGAAGCTAGGAAATTGATCAGATTTGTATAGGTAGGACTAGGCCTCAGTGCCTAAAGCAAACACGCTACCTCAGTCCTGAGATTGGCATCCTGTCTGGTTAAATTCAGCCATTAGTCACTAGGCAACCTCATGTCATGTGTTACTAACTTTGCAAAAGTATAAATAATTACTCTTTCATTGTGAAAAAATACATAAACACACACAAGATAGGCTACATAGACAGCTACTTTCTCATAGTTCATTGAGAAGAAAGGTTTGTACTGATATTGTTAGACAAGATATGTCTGCATTTTGCCTTTGAATAACTATTATGAAGACAACCATATGCAATGTATTAATTATTGTAACTATGCTACCAACCTGAAACTTTTTCATTGCTATTTTATCTTTTTTCTCATTAAAATGAATACAGAAAGGCTAGCATTGTAGTTCTAATGGTTATATACTTTTTTGTTTGAATATGACTAATATGCATTATAGGTATATTCATTGTAAGTATCTGTACTGAATATATCTACATCAATATGTAAATTGTATATGATACCGTATAAGTTAAAAAGTCTTAATAAGTCAACTATAATCTCCATTTATTGTTTATATTTGATAAATAAAAACCTACAGAATAGTAAAGCTAATATAGACTTTATAATTCAGAAAAATTGAATTTAAATTTGTAACATTTTTAAGCTTATTAGTATATACTTATATGAGCATAGCTTATTTGACATACTGAGGTGGTGTAACCATGTCCTCATAAGCGTGTGACTGCATATTTATCCGTAACATCATATCTTTCTTTATTCCCTTTTCCCCCTCTTACATGTGTCAAGTGCATTTATCTTAGATCAGTGCATTTATCAGTGAAATTTTGCTGGTGCCTGGGTTTTTGAATCATTCCTTTACATGAGTAATTTTAGGTAGATATTTATATATTTGTGTCTAAGGCAATTTAAAAGAGTTATACTATTTAAAATAGTAGAAAGTACTTACAAATCTTTTTCTTTTTTGGTATTTCTTATTAGCCTGGTTAATCATAAGTTAGCACAAAACATTACCCAATAGAGAATAATAGACATAAATAAATAATTCATCCCTCTCTAGTGGTAAATATCTAAAGAACACTGTCCTTAAAATCAAGATAAAAATTTTGTATGAAGGTCTTGTGTTGCTTTTAAGAAACAGCCATGGCCAATACCTTAGTTCTGAATTTCTGCATATACAAAATTTGTATTAAATTCCACATCATTTAATGTGTGGGCTGGTCATGTAAAATTTGTGAGTGGAAATGGAGACATTTCTTCCACCTGTATTTATCCTCGCATCTATTGTAGGAGGGTGGAAAAAACTTGAGAGGCACAGTTTTGGTGGCCTACTACACAGAGTTAAAACAGCAAGCTATGGGGCTGGAACCTAGTTCACTGTGTCGCTCCATTTTGTTTCAGTCTACTGGATGAGCTTCCCGAATCCGTGCTGAAGTGGGCTCCACCTGCAAGCAGCTGCTGTAAGTTCAGGGCTCACTTGCTTTTGCATCCATAGGTCACTGCATTGGTCACTCTTGTTTCATAGCTGTTGCTTAATCTCTTCCCTGCTATTCCCACAGCCTGGAAGGAAACGCTGAGGTTGCAGATAGTTTGCAGATAGTTTGCTAGAGTAGAAAATGTTCAGACTGTCTTTCATATTAGAACACAAGAAACCTGTAAGAATCAATCATATGGTGCTCTAGACTCTGCTGACTGTATTTATTTAAATATATATTCTGAGAATCATACACAAGCTTAATGTTCACCTGCATCTGGAATTTATAGAATTAATACTTTTGGTTTCATTCTTCTGTCTCTTGTTGAAAGAAGTGAACCTAAAAAAAGACCAATTTCAATCAGTAATTTAAAAAAAACAAATTATTAAACACTTGACTGTTGTTTATAATAGAATAGACAGCAGAGTTTTTCTGACTAGCAGAAGCATCTAATCTGGAGATTTAGAGGTATATTTCATAAGTGATTTTCTTTCTTTCTTTCTTTTTTTTTTTTTTTTTGTGGCGGGACCAGGTTCAAAGTCATGACCTTATACTTGCCAGACAGGCACTTATGCCACAGAGCTATCTCTCTGGCCCCATAAGTGATTTTCGCTTTTAAGTTTGTGTAGAACTTTTTGGAATTCCATAGATGATAGTATTATTAATGTAAAATAGTAAGTCAAGTTGGGCTTACCAAGTTCCTTTCATTTGTATATACCTCTGTGGCATATTATTAAGCACAATTTAATAATTTTCTTTTCAAAAAGTCAGCTAGCTCTGCCATCAGAGATGCGTTTTGTCAGACAGGTTAGCAGAGTGAATCTTACTATCTGCTTATATTGGGCAACCTGAAGGTTAGCTTTTCACTGACTTCTGAAAGTAGATCTGTGTACTAATCATCTACTTAAGGCCAGATAGCCTAAGTGTCCATTTGCAAGTTGAACAGTAATTTCCTTATACTTACGTTTCCAGCCCCCTTTTAACTAAAAACCAAAATTTTTCATTAGTGAAGGAAATGAAAGAGGAATAGCCCAGCTATACTTTGCACCTCCCCTTGGTAAATCCCATAATCTGCTTCTCGTTTCTGATTGACTTTTCTTTTGACAGAGGACCCCAAGAAATTTATTCAGGAAGGTGTACTTTTTGGTTTCATTTTTATAACCTCAAGTTTTATAATATTAAATAAGGTAGCTCAAATGAAAACATTCTTTTTTAGCTATTATTATTTGCCTATTTTTTTTGCCAAATCATAAATTTTGTTTTGTGACAGCAAGAAAGATGAGTAGAGGAAATACTTGTTTTCAAGTTCTGTATCTCCCTAGTTTTCTTGTTTCTCCTATACAAAGATAATTGGTTTAGGATTAGAAAAGAAAGCCTATTTGCCCTGGATTTTACAAAATAAATGCTTGCAGTCAATGTATCTTCTGTGATACATCTATCATTAATCTCAAAGTTAAGATTTCACTCACATGAAAAATGCAGATCAGAGGCACACCTACTTCCTCTTTCTCTGAACAAACCAGCTATTAGAGTTTATACTAATATTCATAAAATGCACATTTCTATTTCAGAAGCACCAGATATTGGAACTTGAATAAGAAGTGAAGTTCTCTTAAGTTTGCAGGTTGTGCTCAGAAGCACAGCAATGAAAATTAAAGGAAATGATTTAGAAAAGGATTATTACTAAAACATTTTATAAATGAAACAGCCAAGCAGTTTGCAGCATGCATGTTCAACTCCATGTAATAATAATTTCAAAAGTTTCTCTCTCTTGGAATGATGGTAATAATACTTAATCTTTCACTAGCTTTAAAAGAAGATGACTATAATACAATTTCATAATACTCTAAGTATTGTGTTTTATAGCTTTGGAAATATGCTGGTAATTTTTTAAAATGTTCTCCATACAGAAAACCCAGATCTTGAAAGTTTAACATTTAAAACTGTATCACATCACAATCATAGATCTATAGTAAATTTACAACAGAGGTGGTGCATTTCATTTTCTGTTTTTCATACCTCTCTAGTACCTCATTTTTCCACACCTCCATCCCATGAAGGCTTTGCAGCACAGTGCTTACCAGTTGGTGGAGTTCCAGAAGTTTTCCACTGTCTTGTAATGATACAGGAGAAATAAATGGAACTCTGAACCTGTTAAATGTCAGATTCACCGTTTGTGTTCCCCCAAACCAAAGAATGCAGTCTAAAGAACAATGCAGGTTAAGAGTAGGAAGTATATATTGAGCAAGAGAAATAGCTCTTGAGAGACGGAGAACCTGAGAAATGGGGTGCTGCAGACCCCATAAGTTTTATAGAGAAAAATCACAATGTGGGAGCAAAATCACAAGGTGGGTATAAGGCAGGACAAAGTTGTAATGTGATCTTATGTTTTGTATGGACTCCTCTTAAGGCCTAGTCCTGTCTGACTGCCTATAATATCTTTACCTGTATCAGCTGTAATTAGTTCCCAATAAACTCCACTCTTCTTCATTTAAGATATTCTGGCTAGCAGACTGTTCGTCAAACTTGATTTACTAGTCTTTATAAGCCCAAAGAGCAACAGGATGTTTATATTAAAATGATAGTGAATATAATTTAGCGGTTTTTATTTTGGTCATACCTTTAGGAATTGGATGCCCACCCCCCTACCTCTGGGCTCCAGAAAATATCGATTATAATGTGACGATAAATATTAGCAGTTGGTTCAAAAGATTTGGTTGACTGAATGCTAGATAACAGAATTCGATGTCTCATAAATTAGAGGAAAAAAATATGTTGCATAACTGTTGCATTGTTGTGGAGGAAAAACAGCCCAGAGCTTAAAATTTTCATTTTATCTTTAGTTTTATGTTTCCAGAAACTAGCTTTGGACTCTATGGGGTAAAATGATCACTTTGATTTTGGAGCTTCTCCCAATGGGGAGTGAGACGCAGTGCCCCGCAGGTCACTAGTTGCATGGAGGTTGGCCTGGAGGAGAAGGCAAGGCTAACTGGGAAATCATTCTTGCCAGTCCATGATGTCTCCCACCATGGGGATGTAAACAGTTAAGTGAAAAAGTAAGAGGAATGCATTGTCAGGAACACATTTTTGAAGGTAAAGGCATATCTAAACACTGCTGAACAAATGGGAATCTGCCAGATTTTACTAATACATAGTATTCCTACCCTTCTATCTTTACTCAAGATTTAAGCGTCTACCTGAAACCAAAAAAAATATAAACAAAAACATGTCTCTGAAGCTGTTTGTAACTTTTGGACTAATTCTACTTGAATTTAAAAGCTGGTTGGGGAACATATGGCTCAGTGGTAGAGCTTGATATGCTTGGAGCCTTGGATTTGATCACTAACACCACAAAAATTAAAGTTAAAAACAAAAAAATCAAGAAGAAAACCTAGTTGAGTGTCATGGTACACGTCTATTATCCCTGCACTCAGGAAGCTGAGGCAGAAGGAGTATTGTAAGTTTTAAGACCAGACTAGAGTAACAAAGTGAGCTCAAGGTGAGCCTGAATTGCATTAGTGAGACCCTCTCTAAAAAAGGCCTCCAATAATAATAATAATAATAATAATAATAATAATAATAATAATAATAAAACCTAGTAGTCTATTTCCATTCAAGTGAAACATGTTTTTACATTAGAGAGAAAAATGAAATGTAACAACTCTTCATCCTCCTAAAGTCAGGAAGATGTGGCCTTAAGGGTGAGGGGGGTGGTGCATTCTGAAATCAAGTGCTAACGGCCTTACTTAGTGCAGTATAATGATGTTAAAATGAAAACCTAAGCCAAATTTTTATTGTTTTTTTTTTCTTCCCTTGGAGGTCAGGCTTATAATACATAACAGTTGTTTTTTTTGTTTGTTTGTTTGTTTGTTTTTTTTTGTGGGACCAGGGTTCGAACTCATGACCTTGCACTTGCCCAGCAGGCACTTGTGCCTCAGAGCTATCTCCCCAGCCCCTCATAACAGTTGTTTTAAACTGAGTTTTAAAAGTTGAAGATAAAACATATCCAAAGATGTCTAAGCTGTTATCTTTGTGCACTTCTTAATAGCTATACTTCACAAATCAAAGCCACTATAAATTTTAGTATTTGCCTTCTATGATTAGTTCATTGTAAATATATCAGTTTATGTTGTTAAAAATTACCTGTTGTCATATTTTAAATCTGTAGTGCACCGTATTTGTCATTTTTAAAGTGTATTTAATTTTGTTCATTTTAGTTTATTTAGGATGCATGTATGAGAACAGAAAGATTTTTAAAGCTATGAGAGTTTTAATACATCTTGCCAATTATGAATGACATGTAAAAATTTAATCCTTCACAGGTGAAGTAGCTCAGTTTTTGTCATACATTCATAATTTAGCTTATGATGAAAAGCCAAACTATCAAAAGCTAAAGAAAATTCTAAACCCAAGTGGAATGCCTTTAGGACCGCTGGAATTTTCCACTAATGGACAAAGTATAAATGTGCATGCTCTAACTGACCAAAAAGTAAGTAGTATAATCCCTGGGATCCTATACTATTACTTTCTGTGAATCTTATCTATCAAAAAGTTGTTTTAAGTCTCAAGATGAGTCTCACCACTCAGTTTCTTTCTCATTATATTTAGTTTCTATTTCCACTAATTTGGCACCAGAAAGGCAGTTGATTGCTCTTCTGACACACTGCCTCTCAAACAGGAGGGTCTGTGGCACACTGTGTACTATTAAAGAAATAACATGGTAACTGATGTCCTAGATCTGTAGCTGTGGTACAGTTAAGGGGTAATCTGACTTGGTCATAAGAGCTCCCTCTGTTCCTTTGCTTTGGTTTTCTTTTATTACTGCCTTCTTGTTTTGCCTACCAGTTTGCCCATCACTTGGTTCTGTGTAATATTCCTAGATTTTATTTTTATTTACTGATATTTCAATCAATGGAAATAATTCACTTAAGTTATCACACCTCCTTCCTTATACTTCTAAATTCCACAAACTCCCTCACCCCAACCTAAAAAAATAAAAGGAAAACAGGATTAGAATGTAGAAATAATACCAAGAACTAAGACTTGACACGTTTTTAAAAGCGGTATAAGCCTGAAACTGCTGTTTGCAGCATTATTGGACAGGCAACTAAATGTCCATTTCTTCCTTGTGTGGAAAGTGTGTTTTCCTAATGCATTTTCAGTAAGGGAGGGTCAGGATGCCATTCATTTTCAATATTTCTGATGAACTTTGGATCATCATAAGCATTCATGAGCCAGGAATGCAGGATGCAAACTCCTGTGACTGATAGGCTGCAAGATGAATGGTGAGTCATGTATCAGTGCACAGATGGTTCTGATTTGCTGAATTTTGTAGCTGCCGCAACTAAAGACATAAAATATCCTTCTAGTCATAAATTAGCTCTTTGGAAGCAAAACCTTGGCACCAGAGCTTTACAACCTTCAATTAGTAGGAAAAGAAGTATTTGAATGACTGTGGTATTGACATCTGTAGGCCTGCATAGTAATCATTCCTAATAGAAGAGAATATCTGTTTGAGGAGGTTTTGCATGGCTAATTAACTACCAGTGAGAATATGTAATTTTTTCATGATCTCCTGATTGTCACCTTTCTCTCATGATACAATTACATTTTATTGTAGCAAATGCCTCACAAACCAATTGTCAGCATTATTTACGTATTGCAGAAGGCAGAACAAAAGTTCATGTTTAATAAAAAGCCACTGGATTTTGATCTTGGTAATTACTGAGACTTATTTTAACAGTTTTATTGACTTCTGTATTTTTATCACTTTTCCAACAAAACAAAGAGTCATTTCCTTGACATAGTATTTCCCTTGCAGTAATGGTCACTACTTAATCTACACTAATTTAAATAGATTTTTTTCTCCTTTTTTGTAGTTTTTCAGTTTCATAAACTTAATTGAAATATAAAAGAAGCCATTTTAAAAAACAGTAACAATATCAATTCCTCTAAAATTCTAATTATTATCTACTTGAATTTTCAGGTTCATCAAACTGAAAGTGTTTGCTAGAAAGCCATTTTAATATGCAAAGAATAGAACATTAAACATTTTTTTCCAAGGAGCTTCCATCAAAAAATTTTATCCCTTTTGATTAGCATGCTTTGGTTATAATTAAAAAGAAAACACTTGGGCAACCTGCTCCGGTCTCCTTCTGCCCCTCTTCCCAGACAGAAGCTTTCTTTCTCTTAATAAACCTATTCTGCTCATAAAAAAAAGAAAACACTTAAAAATAATATGTATTTTTAAGAACTTTCTTTTATTAATGTGATCTACTTCGTCGTACAGATAGTAAGATGCATTTCACAGCATAACTATTTAGTAATGACTTGATTTTCCTAGTACATATACGATGGTTACACTTTCAAATATCTTAATTCATATTTTAGAATTTACAGACTTTATAATGTTGCAAAAATTGAGCCTAAAAATGTTCAAAAGATTAGTATGGTAATAGAAACTACTAATTTTTTCCTGAATGATACAATTATATGGTGATTTCCAAATAGATTGCACCTACTAACTTATGTCCACATGAGTATCAGTTACCTGGCCTCAAATTTGTTTTAGTCTCAAACTCTTACTAGTAATTAAAATCATTTCTTATTACTCAGTACTATGTGTGGATCACTTTAGTTATTTAATGGACTAGTGAATTAATTCCAAACTTATTTCATTGGGCAAAGATACTTAAAAAGCTACTGGACCAACAATCTATGTATATATAAAAAAAATTACAAAGGAAAAAAGTTTTTTAAAGTGCTACTTATCTCAGTATAAGTGAAACCCTGAGAGAAATTTGATATTTTTAGTATAAATGTGTTTGTATTAGGTATTAGAAAGACACATATGATCTTGGCAAAAGTATCTTTTCACAAAAGAAAAATAAGGCACTGTAAGAAGAGATTTTACTAGACATCATAAACTGGCCTCAGTAACATGAGTCTTCCTTTTGAAATCTTTGGATGATTGGAGTAAAACTGGAAATGAATTTTTATCAAGATTATAGCAATGCTAGGGGCTGGGGAGATAGCTCAGTAGAATAAGCACTTGCCTAGCAAACACAAGGACCTGAGTTTAATCCCCAGTTCTGAAAGAAAAATAAAAAAGATCATAGCAATACTGACTTTTTCCCCTTGAGTAGCAATTATGTTAGGGTGTTTGCTTCAATGAAAATATTCCACATATTGCTGAAGTCACTTGCTAACGGCTCTGGCCACTCCTGTAGTTGCATTGTGAATCTTAGATTCAATAGCCTCCAACATCACAAGCTTCACTGGTGGCACACTGCAATTGCAAAACCTTTGACTGTGTATGTATCTGCTTCCTCTTAGTCCAAAGAGAAGTATATTCTTTCCTTTTTTTTTTTTCTTTCTTTCTTTTTTCTATGCAACATCAATAGGGAGGTGGGTCATGGCCACACACTACACTCTATAGAATGATTGTGAGGACAATATGCAATATGTCAACTTTCAAAGAAAAGAAGGGGGAAAAGAAAAAAAAAAAGTAATGTGGATTTAGAAAGGTTAATGTTTAATTGTTTGATCAATCTTATATACCTATATGTATTAATCTAAACTGA
>PVJA010020954.1:0-14891 GCA_004027025.1 Myocastor coypus | reverse complement strand
TTTCAGTATAAAGCCTATTGAGGTGAGCTAAAGCTCTTGAATTCTCAGATGAGAATGTTAAAGCCAAGTTGGACAGTAGCTTGAAGGCTGCAATTCCACCCTTGAATAAGCTATTTCATTAAGAGCCATAGATTATTTATCAGTTTTATCACCATATCCCTTATTATGGTGTTTGAGTCTGTACTGTAATAGTAGAGATATTTGAACATAGTCACCCCTCCTTCCTAAAGGCTTTACCTACATCTTGAAGCTATCCTGCATTTCAGATAGTAAAAGTTTGGTTTTATATTCACTTTCAAATTGAATTTCTCAGAAAATCCAGGGATGAATGGATTATTGGTTGTAGAAATCTTTGCATAGAATTTATCTGTTTATAGAATTCTTTCTTAAACTTTAAATCTCAGCCTAAGTCTGATCCAGTTTATTTTCTATTAATGAGGAAAGCAGAATACAGATGCATATTTTTCTTTTATTAATTTTTAGGAGTCCAGAAATACTCTTAATTTTATAGTTCAATGTGAAGTTTCATGGGAAACTACATAAAAATTATCTCACTTGGATAGCTGGTTTTCATGAAAATGGCATGTACTTGTATAGTATCCTTCTCTTTGATTATGTTGGATGCCTGGAGGGTTTTCTGAATTTGTTTTTGTAGCTATGGGAAACAGAAAGCTGTATTCCATTTACCATTAAGAAGTAGACTTAATCACCTTCCTTCATTCTTACAAGTCTATCTAAAGATACAAATTTTCCGTGATCTAGTTAGCCTTCTGCAGTACAACTCAACTGTCTGGCCAACTGATAGCTGATCCAGGAAGCATCATCTCTTCCAAGAAGCATTATAGAGCCTGAGTATATTATGGCAAATATATTATGTGAAAGGCTCCCAAGGCAGAAATTGGTATCTTAAATGTTAGGATACAGGAGACACTAAGAACCTCTATCATATTTCAACTAAAAATACAACTAATGTACAGTCCATCATCTCACTTCTGGGTACATATCCAAAGGAAATGAAGTCATGATATATAAGAGTTCACCACATTCCTGTTTATTGTATCATTTAAAATAGATGAGATATGGAAAGAATATGATGTC
The DNA here is from genome assembly GCA_004027025.1 of Myocastor coypus. Classification (NCBI taxonomy): domain Eukaryota; kingdom Metazoa; phylum Chordata; class Mammalia; order Rodentia; family Myocastoridae; genus Myocastor; species Myocastor coypus. The sequence continues at coordinate 13,793 of PVJA010020954.1, read as the reverse complement.
CACTGATGAATGGATAATGATGATATTATACTAAGTGAAATAATGTAGGAAGAGAAGGACAAATACTTTGTGGTATCATGTGGAATCTAAAACAAACAACTGGACTTACAGCAAGCAGAGCATAGAGTGGTAGTGGTGAGAGACTGAGTGTTGGGATATTCATCAGAACATACAAACTTTTGAATATAAGATCAATCTATTTTAGAATTTAATATATATGTTATAGTGAGTATAATTAACACTGATTTATATACTTAAAATCTACTAAAAGAATTAGATGTTCTTATCACACACAAAATGATTATGGATGTGTTAATTAACTTCATTGTTTCATTGTGGTAATAATTATACAATATATAACATATATCAAAACATTTTGTAGGCAGACATGGTGGTACACACCCCAAATCCCAGTACTCAAGAGGCTGAGGCAGAAGGATCCCTGTAAATTCAAAGCTAGCTTGAACTACATTGTGAGTTCAAGGGCAGTTTGGACTACAAAATGAGACCCTGTCTTAGAGAAACATTTGGCAAACTATGTATAATTTTTGTGTATGATATCAATAAAAATGGAGGAGAATCTCAGCTAATCCTCTATATTGCATAGCCTATTTTCATAGTGATTGCTAAAGCAGCTCTTAAAAGGCTAAAATGGCACCAACTTTGGGAGAACTTTTGATTTACATAAAGTGATGTACATTTATTCCTAAGATAATTTCATTGGAAGAGAACCTCAGAAAATTGAGACCTATCAGTTTTCCCAGCAGTTTGAAAGGGTTGAAAGGTAAAAGTAAGGAATCCTTATGCAATTAGAAACATTTTGAATTTGCAGCTACTGAAACGCAGTGTTTTTGCCACTGTTTGGTAAGCTGAGATGCAGGAAGAGAAAGGAATAATGTTGTGACAACTTAGACCTGGCCACAAAACACCAGTGTATTTTAAAGGGATGGAGTGAACACATTTGGCAGTAGAAGCTAAAAATTGAGAAAGTACAAATTAAGGGTGTTTTTGCCCAGCCAATGTAATTTATCTTCTATTTTGGCACTGGCTACTACATTATTTCCCCTTGTGCTGTTCATGTCTCTTGCTCCCTATTTAACCCATGAAAAGGGTGATGACACTTTCAGCTGCTGAAAACACAAAGCTGCTGAAAAATACTTCACATAAGAACCTTCACTGTAGCTTTTGTTCTCCCAACTGTATTGTAAGATGTGCCCTTCTGTTTTTGTCTCTTCGAGGTTATTGAGAATAAGTCGTCACCCATATAGCACCATGGTGGAGGCAGGGAAAAGGAGAAAAAAAAAACCTTAAGAGACTATGAGCTTGTTGTAGAAGTTAACCTCTGTTACTACTGCAGTACTAGATGACATGAACGGTTACTTATCTTGCTCAAAGTTTAAACTACCTGCATAAAAAGCATCATAAATTTTCACATTAATTAGACTCCCTTCAGTGATTGAAAACAATTTTAATTAATAAGAATTTAAACTACAAAGATTTACTGAATTCACTTCCAGGAAAGGTTAATAATAAATTAATGTAGAGTTTTAAAAGTGACAATTTTTTGTACAGATGTTGTTTTCAGTAAGCAAGGTACCTGTAGAGATAATTCCTAAAGAGTATATAACAGTGGCACTAATTTTAATTGGTTTTGTCCCATTGACAGTGATCTGCATCTTGCCAGTTACTGTGGTGGCAGTAATTTAGAGTTGAACTTTTTTGGTTTTTTGTTATTGTTATTTTGGTTTTTTTATAATGTCCACTGTTGAGTTCTGTTTACCTTGTTTGCTTGGCAAGTGTAGGGTTTTCAAGAATCTTGACAAGAATACATTGTTTTCAAAGAAATATCTAAATTTTCCGTTATATGTTATTACCTTAACGAACAGGTTGATTCAAGAAAAGCCACAAGACAAGTTGATCAGATTCAAAATAAATTAAAAGAAAAAGTCCAGACTGAGAGTGGTGCTGAGTCCTTCACAGCATGGAGAAAAGTACAAAGAGAGGATGAGCTGATTGGATTGATAAACAATAAAGTAGTTCAGGTGAGAGAATGGTTGGTTTTTTTCTCTTAATATTACATTAGTATATGCCTTTTGGGAATAAAGATACATTTTATTTTCCTGAAAGCCAAGTTGTGTAGTTTTGTTAAAGGAAAGCAGATAGAAAATATATAGTAAAGCTGATGAAAATCAAAGCAGTTAACATCAGTTACTACAAAAACAATAGTAATGAGCACATTTGCGTACAGATCTGATTGCTTTCTTTATCCTAAGAATGAAATGAAGTGCCCTTAAATTTTTTGTCCCATCCACTGGGACTCTTAACACACATATTCCATACTATACATGGGTTCCTCTGATCTAGCCTTTACAGCCAAATATAAAGGAGGTGCTTTCCTGTCAAAAGGCTGTATTTTACAATGATGTGTTTTTGATATCATTTGGGCAAACAGTGACTCATCTTTTGCAGATGATTCATTCAAGCAACAGCCAAATCGTAAATGAGCTGAACATTTTTGATAAAGAGACTCATACAACATTTTCAATCTAAAGCGAAAAAGAATTTTATTAAAATGGCCAACATTTTATATGATTTATATATCATTTATCCCACATGATTTGAAGTAGTTTACAGTATTAAACTAGATAACTTAATATGCCCACCTTTTATACCTTCTGTCCAAGAAAAACTGATGTATCCAGGAGGTGGGAGGTTCATCACTAACTGAGTGCTGAATTTGGCTTTGAACTTCTTGGCAGCAGGGCAAAACTGGACTTAGTCGTCACATATTCCTCATTCAGCCAGCAAGCATACAAGTTTATTCAGAGAAATGCTTTAGTGCTGGGAGACATTTTTACATTAATTCTGATACAAACTAATAGAAGTGTTGTTTTATTTTAAATTTGCATAATGAAGTTACTTCAAATGAGTGGTATTTTATAGTTCCCATTTGTAAAATTAAAGGCATATTATTGTATGGCGACAAAATTCAGAAATTTCTAAATCTTTAATGAAAAGGCTAAAAAAAGAAAACAGGCTTTCCACCTCTTCCCTGTGCATCCAAAACATCTAGCGGTATATAGGGGAAGGAGAGACTACAAAAATATTGATACCAGTTGCAGGCTAAGAAATGAATTGATTTTGACAGGTCTGACAGTAGAAATTGTGGTACAGATTTTATCATTCTAGAAAGTCCTTTTCCCAGTCAGTATTCTTCCTCTAGAGGCAACCTCTGTTCTGACATTTTGATTTTCATCTTGACTAGTTTTGACACTTCTTAGATTTCATATATATGCAGTCATACATTGCATATTACTGTGTCTAGATACTTTCAGCCTGTTTTTGAGATTTATCAAATGTCATGCATGTATTAATAATTTTATTTTTCTTTGCTGAATAGAACTCCATCAGGTAACATATTCATATAATTTATATAATTTACATTTTCCTATTAATGGAGAACCCAGGCTGCTTCAGGATTCTGACTTACATGAATATAGCTGATAGAAACATTCTGTGGACACAGTCCATTTCTCCTGAGATGTAGAATTGCTGGGTCACAGGCTAAGTTAAAAACAAAACAAAACAAAACCCTGATAAATACTTCTTGAAGGCAGCTGTATCATTCTATGCTCCCTCCAATAATTTGTAAGTATTTTGGCTACTCTTCCTCCCTAACTTAGTCTTTTTCAGATTTTAAATTATAACCAGTCTAATGCGTAGCTTTGTATGTCATTGTGGCTATTGTTACTTGCCTGATGACCAGTTTTGAGCATGTTTTATGTGTTTACTAGTCATTTTTCTCTGTGAAATATCTTTCAGATGTTCAGACTCATTTTTATATGGATGTCTGTATTTTCATCATTAAGCTAAAGATAGGTCTTTAGATATTCCACATGTAAGACTCCTTCCTGTAAGATATCTGTCCTTTAAGCATGTGGTTTTTCACTTAGTGTGATTTCACTTGCTGAAAAGAAACTTTTGTATTACTTGTCATTTTTACTTGTAAGTTTAGCTTATCAAGTTTTTCTGATGATTCTTTTTTCTAAGTAAACCTAAGAAAAGTTTGCCCTTTTGAAGATCACAGTTATTATGTTAAATATCCTTTTAGAAGGCTGTTTCTTTTGGAGTCTAAGACTTATCTCTGTAATCAGTTGTGTGCGGTGTGAGGGCAGTTTGAGGTTCAAACTGTTTGAGCCTTTTTCATAGAGCTAGCCATTTGTTTTATTGTATCACATATGTTGAAAATATTTTCCTAATTCAATTTCTTAGGAACCATTTTTTAAATGTCAGCCGAGTGTGTAATGTAGGCCTATTTCTGCACTGTTTTCTTCTGTTTGTCTGATAAACCAGCACTTAACTGCATGTATTACTGAAGCTTTACAGGAAGTTCTGAAATTAGAAATTCAAGCCTCTTCATTTTTTTTTTTTTTCTTTTAAAAATGCCTTGGACATTTTAGGTTCTAATCCCCTCAGTGATCACTCAGTTTGTCAATCTGATTGGCTTGGGAGCTGCTTAGGATAAGTAAAATGTTCTGGGGGGTGTTTGGGAGTGTCCCTTCCCCTCTGGCTCTGTCCTCCTGCTCTGCCTCATAGCCACCGTGAATTGGGCAGCTTTATTCTGCCACGTCCTTCTATATGAGTGTTCTGCCTTGAAGCCAGCGGATAAGCCACTGAGTTGTGGGTACTGCGTGTCTGGTTCCAGCAACAGGAAAATGGACTGATTCACCCTTGTAAATGTGAAAAAGTCATCACTTTACACACACACACACACACACACACACACACACACACAGTGGAATTTTGAAAAAGTACATTAAGTATAAAAGTAAATTTAGCGAGCACTGGCATCCCAGCATCTTGGAGTCACTGAACTTTGTAGTTCTTTCCATTTATATAGGTCTTTAATTTCTCGTAACAAAGTTTATAGTTTTCAATATAGATGATTTACATATCTTCCATTAAAATGCTCTCTAGAGAGTCTACTTTTTGATCTGTTGCTAAAAAAATTTTTTTTTAATGTATTTGGTACAGGGTCTCTCTATGCAGCTTGGACTCATAGGAATCCTCCTGTTCTCAGCCTTCCCAGTGCTGGGATTACAGGTGCACACCACCATGCCTGGTCTCAGTGGCTGGCTCAGCAAGCCCAGGGGCAGGGTCAGAGTGGCATGTGGTACTGGGGATCAAGCCCTGGCCCCTGCACTTGGCCAAACAGCTGCATAGTCCACTGAGCTATCCTGCTGGCCCTTATTGCTGAAACATTTAAAAATTCTTATATTCTAGTTATTTGTGGCTATGAAAATGGAATATTTATAGTAATCTTTGTCCTGGAACTATTCTAAATTCATTTATTTTAATACTTTTATAGATTCTAAGATACTTTACATAGTTGATCTGTCTCAATTCTTTTTTCCCAACATATATGCTATTAATTAGAGGTGGTGTTTATATCAGTCAGGGTTTTATGAAAGGAACAAATATAAGACAAGATGTATAAATATATAAAATTACAAGATTGGCATATGATGGTCGACCAGAGTCAGATTAGGAAGCAAGTCTACACACTGGAGACTGACGGTCTGGAACTCACCGCAGTGTTCCATGCAAGTCCCTGTGAAAGCCAGTGCATCTGTGAGGGAAGACTGATGAGTCTGCACCTAAAGGCTGAAGGATCCAAGGCAGAGGCTGAACCTGTGCTGGAAGCCAGGAGACAATGTCCAGGCTGACTGTGAAGACTAGAGCTCCTCCAAGGAAAATGGGATGCTCCCTCCTTTCCCAGGATGTGGCCTCCATGCCCCAGGGTGTGAAGTAGCTGAGCTGATTTAGTTAAGCTTTTCACTTCTCAGATTAATCAACAGTCTATCAACCACTACAGTGTTATTTTTATTTTGGCCCTGTTTAATCTGCTAGCACTTCTGGTGCTATGCTGAATAGAAATTATGAGTGGTCAGCACTGCCTCATTCAGGCTTGAAAGAGGAAAATAGTGCTAGCTGTTAGTATATGTGGAAGTTTGATTGTATTTGTAGCTAAAATGTGTTGAAAATAAGTTAAAATCTTAAATAGGTTTGAAGTTCTTTTTGGAGGTTTACTGAGATGATCATATGATCGATTAACTATATTGATTTTTGTATAGTAAATCAAGATTTTATTTCTAGGACAAGTCTAACTTAGGATGTGTTCTACTGATTTTAGTTTAGTATAATTTGGCTTGATTCATCCTGAATTTTAGTTCTAGTAAGAATTTTTATATTGACATTGATGAAAAAGATATTGTCTAATTTTCTTTACTCATATCTTTGCATGGTTTATTTCTAGGATTATGAATTGAGTTGAAGTACCTCTGTTTTCAGAAAATATTTTTCTAACATAAGTCTTACTTATGAATTGAATTTAGTATGAAAAGACTGAGTTGAGTTTTGTTGCAGGATAGACCTTGTGAATTTATTTAGGCAGATATGTTGATCACTAGTTTCATTTCCTTCTTGGGTCAGCTTGATAATTTGTATTGTACACATAATTTGTCATTTGTTGAATTTATTGTCACTAAGTCAATATATTCTTGTCATCTTCTTAACATCTCTAGTATCTGCAGTGACTCTCTTTATTTTTTCCTACTAATTTTAACTTATATTCAGCTTTCTTTGTCTTTTTCCATAGTCCAAAGACTATTTTCAAGGATCTTTTCTAAATCTGACTTTTGTTTTTGCTTCTATTTTGATGTATTCTTGATCTGTTGTGTATCATTAATTCCTTATCATTTCTACTTACTCTTTTTTTTTTTTTTTTACAGAACTGGGGATCAAACTCAGGACCTTGTGCTTGCAGGGCAGGCACTTGTGCCCCTGAGCTATCTCCTCAACCCCTTTCTGCTTACTCTTGGCAAGTCTTGTTTTTTTCTTGTTTTTTCAAGATTCATATGATGAAAGTTAGAATCCTCATTTACATTTTTCCTTTTCTAAAATATTAAGTCATGCATTAACTGTATTACACATATTTTGCTGTTGTGCTTTTATTATTTAGTTTGATGTATTATTCAAGTGAAATACTAGACTGAGTGGATTTAGGATGGCTACAGAGATTAGACCAGTGGTTGTCAACCTTTCTAATGCCATGATCCCACAATACAGTTCCTCACATTGCGGTGACCCCAATTTTGGTGGCTACTTCAAAACTGTAATTTTGCTACTGTTATGATTTGGAATGGCTTTAGGCTACCCCTGTGTTTTAGTCATTCGACCCCCGCCGGAGACACAATCCACAAGTTGAGAACCGCTGGATTAGACCCAGCAAACAGGCCCACCGCGTGATTGAGACCTCCTTGGGCCAGCCAGAAAGTCTTCTGACCCAGCAACCATACCCAATCTGTGATGTAGACCATTTGGGGCCGGCCGGAAACTCATTTGACAAGCAACCAGGCCCGCTGCATGAGACCTCCCTGGGACTTCTGAAAACTCATTCGACCCAGCAACCAGGCCTGGTATGTGATGTAAGCCACTTGGTGCCTGCAGGAAACTCATTCCACCCAACAAGACCAGCGTGTGAGTGAGAGACTACCCTGGGCCAGCCAAAAACTCATTTGACCCAGCAACCAGGCCCAGCGTGCCCAGTGAGGAAAACTGCTATAGAACTCCCTGAAGAGAGAGTAGAGACAAGACCCACCCAGATAATCCAGGAGCAGAACATCTTGCCAGACTGGCACAGCAGGTTTGCCTCCAAGGGCTGCAACAGGAAGAAGTGGAGCTCAGAAGCCAGACCCAAGCCACATCCACCTGGATGACTTAAAACTTGGTAGATCCGGACCTGGTACTAAGATAAGAACTGTACCAAAGCACCAAACCAAAAGTCAGAAGGCAAGGCTATACAAAATGACAAAGAGAAGGAGCAAAATGAACTTACAAGCCCCAAGCCCACCCAGAACAAACACAGGAGACAATAGCCTAGAAGACATTGAAATGCACACACCTGAAATCTCTGAAATAATAGCATCTGAAGTAAAGAAACAACTGCAAAAAGGCAGAGGAAATCAAATCAGAAATAATTTCTGAAATTAAAAAATAATACTTATAAAGAAGTACTAAGTACAAAGATGAACAATGTAAGACTGACTAATAGGCATCAATGAGAAAGGAGTCTGTACAAATGATGTAAAAAGAATATGGGCAGAATAGCAGAAAACTTCCCAAATATGACATTCAGGTAACCAAAGTGTATAGAACTCCAAATAACATCAACTCGACTAAAAACATACCCAGACATATAATAATCGAGATCCCAGAAATTCAGCAAAGGAACGGTATACTAAAAGCTACTAGAGAAAAGAAACAGATCACTTTTAAAGGAAAACCCATTAGAATAACAGCAGATTTCTCTTTACAAACCATCAAGTCAAGAAGAGCATGGAGCAAAGTACTTCAAATTTTGAAAGAAAACAAATTCCAGCCCAGACTGCTATACCCTGCAAAACTCTCTTTCAAGTTCAATGGAGAAGTAAAATACTTCCAGGAAAAAGAAGAAATAAATTTCACGATGACAAAGCCAACCCTGCACAGTTTACTAAAAGATATTCTAGAGAAGGATCAAAATGACCACAACTCCATGAAAGAGAATGGGAAGAACCCACAAAATAGGGCAAATAATTAAACACAGGAGAAACACAGGTACACAAAAGCAGTCTTTCAACTATTTTATATGCAGCAGCAGAATATGTCCATCAACATATTCTACAAATGGACTTCTCCTGCACCCTATGGGTCACGATTCTGTCTGGTTCTGCAGAGTAGATATCAAGGAAACATCAGTAGCTCAGTCCCATAAGTGACACCTGGCCACCAGTAAGCTTCATATACACGAAATACTAGAACTTTGTGGAATATCCTATCCCCAAACTGTTAGAAGTTCTGGTTATATATTTGCCATTCCAGTATCTATGTTATGTTTTATTCTTAGTAATTTTTTACAACCATGGAAACATTTTGTTAGTTGATACCTTTGTATATATTAACCTATTCAAATATTATGCACGTACTCTGGATTATAGATTCGTACATATGATACACAACATTCTGGCCTCTTAAGTTGGAATCGTGATTTGATTTGAATTTTGGAATATTCTTTGGAAATATTTAATTTAATTTTAATTAATATTTAATTTTATGAATATCATTTAATTATACTTTTGTTTTATGATTCATATTGTATCTCTGACTTATAGTCTACTTGTAAGACATGGTATTATATTTTCTCCTAGTATTAGAAACTTTTAAAAGAAAAAAAAACATATATATATATATATATATATATATATATATATATATACAAAAATACACATATACAGGACAGATATATAGCTACTTTGTCTTAGTTCATTGAGAATAAAAGTTTGTAGTATTACTGTTTAGACAAGGTAACAGGTCTGTATCTTTTCCTCTGAATAACTACTATAAAGACAACAATATTCATGGTATTAATTGTAACCATCCTAATAAGTTGTTTTGAAACTATTCAATGCTATTTTATCTTTTTTCTCATTAAAATGAATAACAGAAATAGAAATGAAAAAAAAAGAAAAAAATTCAAATGTAAACACAAGAAAGTCTTATGAGATACAAAGTTTGTATGAACAGTTTAAAATAAAACTTCTTTTTTTTTTTTTTGAAAAAAGCATGAGTACAGGACACAAAGTCAATGTAAGAAATTGTATTTGCACATACTAGCAATACCTGGAATATAAAAATATCTAAAATTCAATTATGATAAAAAGATGGAATACTTTGGCACATGGATTGTTTAAAGGTATGTTAAGTCCCAGATATTTTTGAGATTTTTCTAGGTATTATTTTATTATTGATTTCTAGGTTAATCAGAATATACCGTGTATTTTTATCTTTTATTCTTTTGTGTTTGGTTGTTGCAGGGTCTTACTACGCAGTTGGACTCATAGTGATCCTCCTTTTCAGTCTCCCTGGCACTAGGATTATAGGCCCGCTATACCCAGACTCTGTGGCCAGCTCAGCTTGCCGTGGGGGTGGGGTGGGCACAGCATTTAGTGCTGGAGATTGAAACATGGTCCCTGCACTAGCCTAAGCAAGCTTTGTAGTTCACTGAGATATCTTGCTGGCTTCTCTATCCAGTTTTAAAGTTCAGTGAAAGTTATTTTCTTATTCCGTAAAAGGCATAATTTGGTGAATTTTTCTTGTTGAGTTTCTTGTATACTTGTATAAGTATACCTACAGATATACTTGCACACCCTTATATTTGTATACTTTTAAAGAATATTAAAGTATTTTATGGTGTTGTTGAGATTTTTTTGGTCTTTTGTTAAGGGATAATGCAAACATTTTCAATGTTAAATGTGAATTTATTCACTTCCCTTTTAGTTCTGTATGGTTTGTCTTCATGGTTTTTGATGACCTGTTTTTAACCCTATATAGGTTAAGGAATATTGTATCTTCTTGGTGAACTGGCATCTTCATCATTTTAGATGTTTCTTTACATATACTTAGTCTTCACTTCTTCCTTTGATTTTAACAAACCTGTCTTCTTTTAATCAGCATGCATGCCGTACGTCCTTTGATTAGCCCATGTGTGTCTGTGTGTGCTTTTGTGCTTTTCTAAGGAAAATGCAACTGAGTCATGCTTTTTTTTTTAAAAAAAAAGTCTGCCAAATATTATTTGCTACATTTCTGTTTAATTATTGATATAGTTGAGTGTAATTTATATGATTTCTATCTGTCTTCTTTAGGCCTCATTTTAGGTCATTTTTGAGTCCTTTCCACTTTGTTTTTTAAAAATCTGAGAAATTTTCTCCTGTGTATTCTCTTTTTAAACCAAATTTTCTTTTTGTTTGTTTAACTGGCTACTCTAGCAAACTAACACCTTTATACCAAATTAATCCAGCCACCTAATTTTTATTGTTAACACTCATTGTCTGTGACTGCTTTTTTATTATGCTGGTAGAACTGAATAACTGCAAAAATGACTGCATGATTTCCAAAATCTACCATATTTATTAGCAATCGTACAGAAAAAAAAAAAAAAAAAAATTGCAAATCCCTGCTCTAAAGCAGCTTTAGTAGAGATGTAATGTGAACCACATACATACCTAATTCATCTGGTGCTCTGTTGTAAAAAGAAAGTAAACATACACTAATTAAATCAACATCCAAAATGTTACCATTATTGAAGTACTTTACACTATGTTTTCTTAGTTTTTAAAATGTTATGATTTATCCTAATGATGCTTCTCCATTCAGATTACCTATATTTCAAGGGCGTGAGTCATATTACTACAGCTATAGGCATTGATAAGCAGTTACAGCTTGTATCAGAATCCCCACTCACATGGTCATAAAAAAATTCACATGGTCTAAGTGGGCTTTTCAGAGGTGGCAGAATTCCAGAGAATGTAATGCTGGAATCAGGAATGTGATACTGCAGTTGATTCATGATGAGATAGTAAGATCAAGTGTTTCCCATCCTGGGTGTGAGTGCTGCCTATCCTAAGGGCTAGTAGCCTGCATGGAATATAAGGGACAGAGAGAAGCTATTCTTCACGTTTGCTGCTGCTTGCAGCTTTGGTCTCCTGCCTGCTTTACCATTGGTGGTCTTTCCTCTGGAAGTCCCCTCTGCTATGCCACACTGCCTTGGAGCCAGCTGATTAACTTTGATCCCAAATAAATTTTCTTCCCTTAACTTTGGATGTCAGGTATTTTGTCTCAGCAATGAAGAAAGTAAGACATATGATATACGTTTGATGTAATCTTACACGGCTTATCTTGACCTATGGTACTACTCCACAGATAGTATAAGACCTTTATAAAATTACACGACCATATGCTTTCCCATTCTTTTTCCTATTGTTATATATCTTACTTTTACAATTCTAATAAATTTCATAATTCCTTATTATTACTATAGAGATGGCTTGATAGCTCAGTGGACAAAAATGCCTGCTTAGGCAGATGAGGCAGCCAGGGTACAATCCCCAGCATGCCATGCCAGCCCCACCTGCCAGTTACACTGAGACAGTGACTGAGATATTACTGTAATATGTATATTACTATAAAGAATCACTTTAATTGCCAAGAAATTAACATGAAGTCTTAAATACTTAAAATATTGAGTTAATACAATTCATAACTTCATACATGTATTTATATTATTTTCCTCCACTGTAAAGAAATTTTTTATTTTATATCTTATTTTTAATAAGAAATAACAATGTGACATTTTAAAAACATGTTAATAATACATTCCAGTAATTGATACAATGCATATTGTTGCCATCATAGTAGTTATACAGAGTGCAGGATGTAGACATGATAATTTTTCTAATTATAAGTAGTACAAAAATTTCTTACTGAACTAAGAAAGAAGTTGTGTACATAGTCCAATATTCCATAATCACAATGGATTATTGGCAGAACTGGCAATATCAGAGCTGTTGACTTAAGCCTTTTACAGGTCAGCCTACTAAGCTAGCTTTATGTTTTATGTCTTGTTAAACTTTTCTGCTGGGTGGTTAAGGGCAAGTTATAGCAAAACCTATATAACAAAACATGTAACTTTTATATCTCCCAAGGTCAGTCAAACCTCTCAGGAATTACCTTGAAACCAGGTATAGTGCTTTGTAGAACTCCTATGAGTGTCAGCCATCTGGATGAGTCACAGCCATGCTTGACCAGTTTGCTCTCTGTGAAATCCTGAATGTTTTCTCTCTAGTTGACTCTCTTTAGGCACAGGATATATTGTCAATCCCTTCCCTCTGTAGCCCCATAATCTCCTTGAACAGAAAAGGTGGGAAACCATGAAGTTATGGGATATTACAGCATAGGTTCTCTTACATCCTGAGTCCTCACTGACCTTGAAGGGCTAGGGCTAAAATACTGGCAATTCTCGTAGCCCTTTGTTTTCTCTAATTTTTGGTCTGTAAACTCACATTCTTAACCCTCGAGAAGAGAAGCTTCATGATACTATTACTCTATAACATAGGTACTTGAGCTTAACGTCACTGTTTCTGAATATCAAACATCTTACACTTGGAATGAATATGTTCTTATCAATCATTGATATTCTAATAAATCCCTATATGATGTGATAAAAGTAGTTGTTACGCTTTTTCATACAGAAATTTAGAAATCTAAATATATACAAAATTGTAGCTGATCAACCCTAGGGCATTTTTCCTAGTCTGTTATGCTCATTTAATACCCTTTTTTTGTTTTCTTGTAAACCAACCATTTACTTGGGGGAGAGTATAGCAGTAACTAAAATTACATGAAAAGCAGAACAAGTCTAAAACGCAGAATGAAAGGCATTCCAAGCATAATTTTACTGTTATACATTGCTATCCTCAGTGTGAAAAAACTTTTGGTGGTTCTAAGGACATTTATGTAATTCATCCTGGGTATAAAAGTGCATGGTTTTGCTTCTGCCATGCTTGCTATCTTTTCTGTTTGCAGTCACTTTGTTGTTTCATGCTTAAGTCCTTGATTTCCATTCAGCTGTGTTTTTTTTTTTTTCAATTTTTTTATTATTTAAATTTAACAATGGTTATATTACATATTTTCATCATCACAGCAGTTTAGATTAATACATATAGGTATATATGATTGATCAAACAAACATTAACCTTTCTAAATCCACATTACTTTTTTTTTTTTCTTTCCCCCTTCTTTTCTTTGAAAGTTGACATATTGCATATTCTCCTCACAATCATTCTATAGAGTGCACTGTGTGGGCATGACCCACCTCCCTATTGATGTTGCATAGAAAAAAGAAAGAAAGAAAAAAA
>PVJA010020953.1:16380-36365 GCA_004027025.1 Myocastor coypus | reverse complement strand
AGGAAAGGACTTCCGGAGGACATTTACTTGAAGATGTACCTGCAGAGGACCAAAGCAGTCAAACCTCCCCACTGCTGAAAATCTGCAGAGATGACAGGGACAGAGCCACTGCAGAAGGGTCACTAGCTCTGTGACCCCACTGCCACTCATCTCCAAAATGAGCCTGGCTTTTGGAAGCAGCCAGGAGCTGGGTGGTGCCGATCAGGAGGGAGGCGCACAGCTTAATCAGGGGCAGGGAAGCAGCCAACAAATGACAGCATGATTTGTCATTATCTCCAAACTTGGCAAGTGTTCCTCCCTGAAGAAATCGATCCCTGGAGGGGAACAGGCCATATTTTTAGAAACTCCTGGATGGGTAATTTATTTCAAGAGCGTGAAGCGCTTATTTATGCTGGTTCCCCTACAGGTGCAACGGACAGTATATTTACACAGAGACAGAAAATGCTATCGTTTCTTTGGATTAATTTGACCCTTTGAACAAGTGTACCTTGCAGCTCAGTGATAAATTCACTCCCTGTGCTGAGGGCTGTGCTTAAGAGCCATTTCCAGCTGTCCTCTGGCACTGCCACCTTCTGCGTGCACAGCATGCCACACATTTCAGAACCACTGGGACCCGATTTTCCCAGGCACAAGTGAGAGTGGCAAGTCAGGGGACCTTAGACCCATTGCACAGATGAAGAAACTGAGGCTTGGGAGTAGAACATAGGATTAGCCAGTGGGGAAGAGAGTTAGGAAACAACAGCTCCTCACCTCTTTCTATGGTTTACCCACACTGCATTATAAACATCTTGTGCACCTGCAATACCTTTCTAAGAAATACAGAGTTCAGAACATTTCTAAAATGTATTTAATACAGGGTCCACAGGGTCTTACTACACAGAATGGACTCGTAGTGATCCTCCTATTTTCAGCCTCCCAAGCACTGGGATTACAGGCACATGCCACGATGCCCAGTCTCAGTGGCTGTCTCAGTGCACCCTGGGACCAGGGTAGGTACATTATGCCAGGGATCAAAACCTGGTCCCCGCCTCTGCCTATGCTCTAGTTCACTGAGCTATCTATTTAGCTGCCCCAAGTTAAGAATGTTTTAATGCTTAGATACATGTGTGTCCCTTGGAGGCAAAATGTGTTGGGCCAGTAAAAAAATAAAGGTCTGCATCAGTCAGCCACAAGGCCTAGCCCTGGCGTGATGTGGACAGCCCGCTCTGCCCCTCTGCTACACACACTGCCAGCCCCAAGGACAGGAGAAGTAGGGTCTTGTTTCACAGCAGAATTGTACGTTTTGAAAATAACAGGCGTAAAGTTCTCAGCCCAGAGTCAGCTGGACCAAGAGTCCAGTAAGCCCCGTGTATTTGCTTTCATCAGCTCCTGTTTTATTACATCTTTATACTAGCAAAACAGAGAAACACTACAAATATTCCACGGCAAAGTGGTTAAAGGAAACACGGTGCATTCTAGAGTAGGCATCATTCAAGTTTTAACACTTTTTTATGCAAAGATTTTTATTTTACTTTTTTCACATTCAAGCTTTGATTTTATTTGAGTCTAATTGGAAAATATTCCTTTTTTAGATTTTCTAATTTTTTAAATTTTTTATTACTTTTAACAAGAAATAACGAGACAGTTTCAAAACATGTTAGTAGGACAGCCACAATAATTAGTACAAGGCATAGTGCAGTCTTCATAGTAGCTGTTCAGAGTATAAGATGCAGACATGATAAATTTCTAAACACATTGGTACAAATACTTCTTCCCATCGAGCTAAGAGAAAGTAGTTTTATCCATAGTCCGATAGTCCATCATAGTAGTGGGTTATCAGCAGAACTGGCAATATCAGAAGCTGTTGATTTAAGCCTTTTACAGCTCAACATACCTATCTGGCTTTACTTTTTATACCTCATGGTTAAACTTTTCTGCTGGGTGGTTAAGGTAAGTTAAAGCAAGAGCTATAAAGCAAAACGTGTAACTTTTGTATCTGACAAGGTCAGCCAAATCCCCTCAGGATTTACGTTAAAACCATGGATAGCATTTTGTAGAACTAAATTGACATACAAATATTGAAGATGTAGGAGGTCCACTCATTTTTGAAATGTACAAATAGGTACAGATGTACATCCATAACCCTGTGTGTGGACGTATTTTTTTAAACCCCGAAGCATATGTGTGTCAGCTGCAGCTGTCTCTAGGTATGCAATTTATAATCCATTTCTTTGGGCTCTGTGCTGCTTAATGTGGCATACCCTCTAGGTACATGTGGCTCTTTTATTTGAAATTAAGTTTAAAAAGCAACTCCTGGGTTGAGCTACCAGCCCACAGGTACACAGAGTCCCATGTGACACCGGACAGGGCTTGCACTGTGACCAATGTGAGGGTCTGTTTTGTTGCACAGCGTTGGGCCAGGGGCTGAAGCCAGGTGTTCCAGAGAAACAGGTGCAGAGCCCCTGGCTTTCTCCACTCTGCAGCTGGCTTCTCATTTGCACCTACTTTCTCCTCCTTAATGAAGATTCAGCTCTTTTCTTCTGACGCCGTGAAACTACCACAGGGTGGCGAAGCAGGGGTGGCCTTCTTCCTGCGGTTCCAGCGGTGATTATCTAGCTCTCTGATAATCCTTTTAAGACGGGCTCATCCCGACTGAATAACCTCACACGGAGTGCTCTTTCTCGCAGGAGGGACAGTTCCAACCAGAGCGCTTCCACAACACTATTGTGTGTGAGAAACCCAACAACCACCTCAACAGATTTAAGGGTTACATGTAAGTATCAAATGCCTCTTTACTGGTGGTAAACGTCTCCTGTCCAGCTAGAAAATGTTCTCTAGAAATGACCAAACAAGCATCTAGATCCCGAGAGTTTCTTTCTTTTTACTATAAAGAAGGTCTAGAGATCTCTAAGTTGGGCAACAGGGTTTCTTCCTCTTTTCTTTTGTTGTTCTGAGTCACTGTTAATTGTTTGTTAAGCTTAAACACACCACTGGTTTATTTGGAACTTCGGTAAAATAGCATCAAAATTAAGGCCAGGAGAGGAAAATATTTTAACTAAGATGAATCTTGTGAAGACAGTACTGACATAGGGACTTTAGAGCTTGATAGACCTGGGCTTGAACTAGGATCCTTCTAATCTTAAGCTGTGCAAGCTTGGGTGAAATGAGTAACCTCTCTGTTGCCACATCTGTAAAATTAGGATCATAAAATTCTTCTTTTCTAAGAATTAAGTTGATCATTTGCAAGGCCCCTCACAGAGCAAATGGCACATTCCATTAGTGGTGACTTCTGGAACCGCACCCACTGTGATTCATATTCTGCAACTTGGTTCAGCCTGAGACTTTCATAGTAATCCTATTCATACATCAAACTCCCAGGATTTCTGCAAAAAAAAAAAAAAAAAAAAAAAAAGGGCAATGCCAGCCGCTGTGAATAATGTACCTCTACAGTGTGGTTGTAGTTTGGAGCACACTGACCCAACACCATCTTGGGCAGCCTTCACAGCCACCTTGGGGACAGGGACACAATCACTGTCGCTCAGACAGGGAACTCTATGAGGTAAAACTTCAAGATTCAACCAAACTCATACAGCAGATACTGGACAAAGTGGGGACTTCTAGGTGAATCTTTCGACTCCAACCAAAAATGTTTCCCATTGCCCTGCTTTACAGAGCTCAGCCGTGTTACAGGAACTGCTTCCTGACAGGGCCTAGAGGTTAGAGATTTATGGGCATGAGGGTGGCAGTGCTTGCTTCTACCCACAGGTCCTTCTTCCATATGGGGTATCAGAAGAAGACATCTGAGTGGGCAACAAACAATACCAGAGAAAGGGTAGCTTGTCTTTGGTGCTGGGAACCGAGCCTGGGGACTCACACTTGCTAGTGCATGCTCTACCACTAAGCTGCATCCCAGCTCAGAAGCAGCTACTTTAAATGCTCACAGAGAGAGCATAGAGAGTGGCAGAGCCAGGCTGGAGCTGGGGAAGAAGACGACTTCAGTGCCAGCACCTGGCCAGGCAGAATGGGTCACCTGCCCTGACAAGAGCGCACCCCTTGTGCCCAGCGCTCCCGGTCTTCTTTCATGCCAAGTCATGCTTTGGGTGAACCTCCACACTAGTTCCAAGAACAGCCTTGTTGCTGGGTAGCCATCTGTGACCCTTTCTCCCTCCAACACGTTCTGGAAGCAGCCAGCCCTTCTCAGCTGTCAACCCAGACACTGTTGGTCACCTTCCTCAGATTTCAGGACAGAAACCAGTCAAAACTTCCTTTTCTGAAGCCTCACAGACAAGCACTAAGACTGGAGCTGGTTATCTAACCCATGCATGGTGGAGAATTCTTCCACACAGTCCCACATCCCTGCCATTGCTAGCCATGAGAATGTCCCAGGCCCACCACCCAGAGTCTATACTCTTTCCTGAGTCAGCCCCCTGGTCTGATGCATTGCAGTTCCCAGAAGCTTGTGTGAGTCACCTTAATGCAAGAGTCCCTGTAAGTGCATGGATTGCCTCAAAGACAAACAGTTTTTGATGACATGGTTGGAGGTATGAAGTTTTAGCTGTATGAATTTTGAAAATACCACTTTTAAACAGCTAACTCTTTATAGAACAGAGGTTTCCCACCAAGGGACATCTCCCTCTTCCCCAACCTGTGAACAATTAGTAACATCTGGAAACCTCTGGGGTTGTCACAGCTGAGAAAGAGCACCACTGGCATCTTGTAGGTAGAGGTCAGAGATGCTGTCCAATTTCCCACAATGCACTGGATAGCTCCTCACAACAAAAATTACCCTGCCTAAAATGTTAACAGTGGCAAAACCAAGAAACACCCCTCTCCATTCCTCTCAGTAGAGCTGCCCTTTAAACAGGGAGCAACAAAAAGTGGTTCTTAAGACACAAGCTACCAACAGCGACACAGTCAAGATGTACCAAGCCCACTATTTAATCCATAGCCAGACTCCTCCTTGATAAAAAGAAAGGGCACTGACCCCATGGGAAACCAATGTCACTTGCCACACATGGACAGTCATAGTGAAAGTGGCAGTCATAGTAGAACTACATACAGTGAAACCTGAATGGCTATTATTCCACCCTAACAATTATTATCCAAAGTCCGTTCTTCATTAAAAAGTGGGATAGACAACTAGGGGAAGAGGGTGAACAGCACTACAGCAGGAAACAAGGGCATTTTCCTTGCAAGAGTTGTAGAGAAGAAAATGGTGGGGGGGACCTCTGATTCCATGCCAGAAAATGAGAGGACCTACAGCAGACACCATCACAGGGTTGGTGTCTGTGACCTGGATTCCTTAACGCTGGGATGCTCCAGGTGCTAGGTGTGTGGCTCTGGGAAAATCTCTCAGCTTCGCTGACCTGTTTTTCACTGGTGAGGCTAATCTTTTACTTTTCCAGAGCCACAAAGGGTTAAATAAAGTAATGAAAGTGATATATACCTATAAACAGAGTGAGGAAATATTAACACTAAAGAGCATAATGGTTAGCTTCACAGTTCTCTAGAGCCTCTTTTGGCACTTGCTAGCCCTACTTGCTTATTTTTCTATCTTTTTGTTTTGTTTTGTTTTTCTTTTTTTCTTTTTTTTCTTTTCATAAGAAATAACAATGTGACATTTTCAAAAACACGATAGTAGTACATTCCCAGTAATTGATAGAATGTATATTGTTGTCCTTGTAGTAGTTATACAGAGCACAGGGTGTAAACATGTTAATTTCTCTAATCAGTGTTGGTGCAAAACATTTCTTCTCATTTAACTAAGAGAATGTAGTTGTATACATAGTCCAGTATTATTCCATAATTGCAATGGATTATTGGCAGAACTGGAAATGTTAGAAGCTGTTGATATATGCCTTTGATAGCTTAGTATACTAATCTGGTTTTACACTTCATGCCTCATGGTTAAACTTTCCTGCTGGGTGGGTTAGGGCAAGTTAAAGCAAGACCTGCATAGCAAAACATGTAACTTTTGTATCTCCAAAGGTCAGTCAAATCCCCTCAGGATTTACTTTGGAAACATGTGCAGTGCTTTGTAGAACTGTTGTCAGTGTCAGCCATCTGGATGAGTCACAGCCATTGCTTGACCAGTTTGTTCTCTTTGAAAGCATGAAAGAATATTTTCTCTCTAGATGACTCTGCTTAGGCACACTATACATCATCAGTCCCTTTCCTCTGTGTTCCCATAATCTCCTTGACCAGAAAATTTGGGAAACCACTGAGTTATAGAATGTTACAGCACAGGTTCTCTTATGTCCTGAGTCCTCACTGACCTTGCACGGCTAGGGCCAAAACATTGGCAGTCCTTGTAGAGCCCTTCTTTTTCTCTAATTTTTGGTCTGTAAACTTATATTCTTAACCCTCCAGAAGAGAAGCTTCATAATACTATTACTCTATAACATAGGTACTTGAGCTTAACATCACTGTCTTTCTGAATATCAAACGCCTTGCACTTAACTTGGAATCAGTATTTTCCATCAACCATTGATATTCTAATAAATCCCTATACAATGTGATAAAAGTAGTTACATATTTTTACACAGACATTTAGAAATCTAAGTATATATAAAATTGTAGTTGATCAAACTTACAGCATTTCTTTCTATTCTCTTATTCTTATTTAATACCCTTTTTTTGTTTCTTGTAAACAAACCATTTACTTGAGAGAGAGTATAGCAGTGATTGAAATGACATTAGAAGCAGCACAAATCTAAAAGCTAAGAATGACAAGTATTCCAAGGCTAATTTTAGTGTAAGCCACTGCTACCCTCACTGTGAAAAATGTTTTGGTAGTTCTTAGGACCATTATCTAATTCATCCTGTGTATATAAGTGCATGGTTTTGCCCCTGCCATGTTTCCTACCTTTTCTGTTTGCAGTCACTTTGTGGTGTAACACTTAAGTCCTTGATTTTCATTCAGCTGTGTTATGCCTTTCCATTTTTATTTCTTCTTTTGAGTTCTTACACTAGGGAGACTACCAGATATTTACACATATAGGTCTGGTTTATTTCACTTATGAGTATATGTTTAAGATACATCCATTTATAAATGGAGTCTTCTAGTTTATCATTCTTTATAGCTGAGTAATATTCCAGTGTATAGAAATACCACATCTTTTTCACCTATTCTTCACATGATTGGCATTTTGGTTGTTTTTAAGATTTGGCTATCACAAATTGTGCTGCTATGAACATAGGTGTACAGATATCACTATGATATGATGTTTTCAGTTTTTCTGGGAAAATTCCCAGTAGGAAGATAGCAGGATTGAATGGGATTTCCAGTTCTAGCTTTTGAAGGAATCTATTTTCCTATCTTTAAAGTGTGTATAATAATAGTATCTAAGTTAAAAAGTTGTTTTCCCAGGCTTAATAGAGTTAATACATAGAGAAGACTGACAACCAGACATAGAGAAATGAAATATTGAGCTATGCAGAAAAACAGATTTCAGGATTCACATTATTATTTTTCTTTTTTATATATTTTATTCTTTTATTATTCCTAATAAGAAATAACAATGTGACAGTTTCAAAACATGTTAGTAGTACATGTCCAATATTTGTTATAATGCATATTGTTGCCCTCCTATTAGTTATACAGAGCACAGGGTATATATGTTATAATTTTTGAAATCATTATTGGTACAACAATATTTCTACTCATTGAAGTAAGAAAAAGTAGTTGTATACATAATCCAAAGTTTGATAATCACAATGGGTTATTGGTAAAACTTGCAATGCTGGAAGCTGTTGGTTTTAGCCTTTTATAGTTCACCATTCTAATCTAGCTTTCCGTTTTAGGCCTTTTGGTTAAACTTTTCTGCTGAGAGATTAAGGGCAAGTTTAAGCAATACCTGTGTAGCAAAATATGTAACTTTTATGTGTAAAAATGTGTAACTGATTTTATCACATTCTATAGAGATTTATTAGAATATCAATGATTGATAGAAAATACCAATTCTAAGTTAAGTCTAAGATATTTGATACTCAGAAAGACAGTGATATCATGCTCAAATATCTATGCTATAGAGAAATAGTATCACTAAGCTTTTCTTCTGGAGGGTTAAGAATATAAGTTTACGGATCAAAAATTAGAGAAAAAGAAGGGATGCAAGGTTAGCCAACATTTTGGCCCTAGCCGTGCAAGGTCAGTAAGGATTCAGGACATAACAGAACCTGTGCTATACATCCTATAACTCGGTGGTTTCCCAAATTTTCTGTTCAAAGATATTATGGGGCCACAGAGGAAAGGAACTAAAGATACATAGTGTGCCTAAGGAGAGTCACCCAAAAAGAAAACATTCTCTTAGGCTTTCAGAGAGAGCAAACTGGTCAAGCAATGGCTGTGACTCATCCAGATGGCTGACACTGACAACAGTTCTACAAAGCACTGTACATGGTTCCAAAATAAATCCTCAGGGGATTTGATTATTTTCTATTCTCCCTAGTGTTGGTTGTAAGTTCTATTTAACCTTGCTGGAAATTCCAAAGAAAGGCATGAAGATAGAGGAAAGGCCAGAATCCAGCAAAGGAACGTAGCTAGTTGGGCTCAGAAATGTCTACCGTGAAATAGAAAATGGCCCTGCTCCCTGGGGCAGAGGAAGGAAGAAGCTTCACCTCCAGTAACTTGGGTAGAGGGCTGCTTATTTGACGTTGTACACCTCCCCTGAGGGCTGCTTATTTGACGAGAGCCTGAACAAGTCAAGTACAGCGTAGGAGAGAAGGCGAGTGCGTGGCGCAGCAGCGCTGCCACGTGTCCTTCCTGTCTGCATCTCCGCCTTCACCGGTCTCCTGGTGTGCAAAGCAGGACCACCTGGCCTCACCATGGACTTAGATACTCTCGTGTGCAGGTCTGGTCCCCAGCAGCCGGGTAAGAAGTCAGGGCCATGTTGCCTAAAGGCGACACCCGACCAGGCCTTACGGGACCCACACTTCGCCCCTCCTGTCAGTTGAGGGAAAGCACCAAAGCTGAGCCTTTTCCACCGGTTATGTGGGTTCACAAGGATTTCCTCTGAGTGGAAACTTCCCTCCCAGTAGTCTAGGCACCCCTGGGGCCTCCCAAGGCTAGTGAAGTGATGCACTTGGACACCAAGGAGACGTTCCCAGCTGTCACTGCTCTTCTGAGAAAAGGAACTAGAGGGGATTGCAGCTGCTCACCAGCCTAAGTCCCCGCAATGCTATTCAGTGACCACAGACAGCCCACCAAACCACCCTGTCTCTCATTTGCCCTTTCCAGGGAGTATCCTGACCAGACCAGGACTGGCTTCGGCAGCGAGAGCCTTCTTCTTCGAGGTTGCACCATCAGAAACACCGAGGTGGCTGTTGGCATTGTCATCTACACAGGTACCTGTCTCTGGGAAGGTCATTATATCCAACCTCTCTGTGACTCCTCTCAGTCGGGAGAACATGCAGGCTGAAAGCTATGGAAATTCCCATTTCTCAGCTAAGTAGACCGAGGCTGGGGGATGCAGCAGCTTACTCAACCCACAAGAAGCTGAGTTAGCATCACTTTTCTGAGCCACACAGGGAAGGGGGTTCGCACTCAGTCACCTCAGTGGTCTTGTGATGGTAAGGAAGGATGGAGGAACTTCTTCTGGCCTGCAAAATAACCTCACCAAACAACTTCACCTTTCAGACCTCAATTTCCTCATGGTGCAATGAGAGAAATATCTGTTTCTCTCTCAGAAGGATACATGAGGATCAAATAAACCAACACATGAAAGGCACCCAGCACTGTCCAGTAACGGAAGAACTTCAGAGGCTGCAGTTCCTGCTTTATGTGGTGTTAGGGATCAGATCCAGGGCTTTACACAGCCAGCCAGGCTCTACCTCTGAGCACATCCCCAGTCCCAGTTAGTGTTTTGGTCATCGCTTTCACTGTTATTTATAGCCCTGGATGGGGGGCTTAGTCAGCTGTTCACTACTGTACTGATCGTAGGCTGGCTAACTTTGCAAAGAGCAGAGGTGTATTTACCTCACAGCCTGGGAGATTTGGGGACATGGTGCTGGCATTGCCTCCGCTCTGATGAGGACTCTTGGCTGCGTCACCACACAGCGGCAGCCCATGTGTGAGACTGCACACAACAGCAAGTCAGAGAGACAGCAAAGTCCTGCAGCCCTCCCTTGGGTGCACCCCCAAATGACCTAAGAACCTTGTCCTAGGTGCCACCTCTTAAAGGCCACACTGCCCAGCTTCACCACATCTGAGACCAAAATCCCAAGATGTGAACATTCAGGAAACAAACAGCATTCAAACCATAGCAGAGACCTCTTGCTCCTTTTGCTTTTTGACCTTGAAATCTCAGAGCAAAGAAGGGGCTGGCCAAATATCTCAGTAGATTAAAGCACCTGCAAGCAGGCTCAGGGGCTAGGGGTTCAATCCCAGGGCCTGCTGTGCTGTCCTCATCCCTGGGCGAGCTGAGATGGCAATTGAGACTGGGTGTGGTGGTATACACCTGTAATCCCAGCTCTTAGGAGGCTATAAGCAAGTGGATCTCTATGAGTCCAATCTATGTGGTAAGACTCTGAACACCCTGTAGACCCTTCCCTAAAATACAAAAAAAAAAAGCAAAGATCCTCCCCAAGTGAATAATGGGAGTAGGATACAAGGGGACACACTTGGGAACAATATTAACATGTAATCTGGTGGCCCCGGGTAAAATCCCACCATGCTCTGCAGGTTCCTGTGCTTGTTGGTCAAACTTTCAACACAAAAAGGATCAAGAATCGCTCCCCTATACACATATGAAGTTCAAATAAGATTATCTGTGAAAAGACCCAAACACAATGCCTAGAATGAACTATGCTCTCAAAATAATTGTGAACAAATCTGACACTTAGGAGTGATGCAGCCTGGAGCAGAGGACCTCAACCTTGCTATTACAGCATTTTGATCTAGAATAATTTCTGCAGCCAGGGGCTGCCTCACTCAATGTCAGCAGCCTCCTTGGCCTGCACACACCTGGTGCATAAGCCTCACTCCTCTCCCATGTCATCATAATCAAAATATTCTCCAGACATGGCCTAATGCCCACTAAGGAGTGAAGGCAGCCCTGGCTGAGAACAACGGGCCGAGAGTTTCCTTCTCTCCGTTGTCAGTGAGCTTCGTAGGAGGACAGCAGCCTCAAAGGCACAGAGGGGCCTCACTGAGCTTTCCAGAAGGAAGGGGTTCAACGCAATCTGCATACTCCTCACAGAAAACATCATAGCAACCCTTCTGTGTGCTGGGAATGGATCTACTGTGCATTAAATAATTCCGCCATTCTCCACCGCAGCCATTCTGTCATCTTACAGAGGGGAAATTCAGGTACGAAGGCATTCATCCCTCTGAGGTCTTCTGGCTCCTGAGATTAACTCTGTCTGAGGAAGGCCACATACAGCATCTGCAGAGCTGAGCTCTATCTGACTCTCCCCCTTTGCCGGGTGTGGTGGCGCACGCCTGTAATCCCAGCACTTGGGAGGCTGAGGCAGGAGGATCGGTGCGAGTTCGAGACCAGCCTGGGCTGCGAAAGTGAGCTTAAGGCCAGCCTGAGCTACATAGCGAGACCCTGTCTCAAAAAGACAAAAAAAAAAAAAAAAAAAGAAACTGACTCTCCCTCTCAGGCTCACCTTGGAGTCCAGCTGTAGTGACCACAGAGGGCTCAGCGGACAAGGGGAAGTAGGTAAACAGGGTGGTCCTGGGCCCTTGGGTTGGACAGAAAGAGACGCCCTGCTGCCCTGTACTCATAGTATGGCAAGGAAACCTTGCCAGCCTCACAACTTGAGTGCAATTCAGTAAGACCAGAGTCTGTTCACTCCTACTGTTTCCCTGCCACTTTAAATCCATACAGCAATCGGCCAAACAGCATTAAAACCAGTTGCTGCTGGGGCTGGTATATGGGTTTTCTTTCATTTTGCGTGGAAAATATGTGATGAGCATTTTCAAACTTAACTGCCAAGGCATACAGAGCCATAATTGAAATTCAGCATCCTGGAGGCAAGGTGGTGCCTAAAGATAATGTCCCTGTGACTCCTAGCTCTTAGGGGTGTGGCCTTGGGCATCATGGGATGCTGGGTGGGGTAGACCACGAATCGGAACCCAGGTTTCCCACCGTGACTCGCGTCAATTTGTTCTTTCATTCTGTCCCTTCCACGTCTGATCCTCAGTTGCCCTAACTACAAAAGAGGATGACAGAAAGAGTATTAAGACTCTTTGTCCCTCCTATGAACAAAATTTAAAGCAAATTCCCAAGATGAGAGTGGAGCTGTTCAGGCAGGGATAGTGCTGTGCTGATGTTCTTACCCAGGAAACACCAAAACCTTAACATCACCCAAGAAATAACTGTGGAAATTAAAGACCACTGTCCTGCCAGAGGCTCTTGACACACAAGAGTTCCCCCACTCTGACACTCTTTTCTCACTCTTCTTTGTCCCATAAAGGTAATTTGCCCTGTGAAGCTTTCTCTACTTTGTCGAACAGCATTGCCTGCCTGCCTCAGCCCCTCTGTGGCTACTTAGGGTTTATTCCACAGAATGGACTAATCGCTGGGGTGGTCTCATTTCCTGTGCATCCTCACCAGAAGGCTGAGGCAGCTCTCTTTCCACCGCATCTCACCTCTAACCCATAACAGCCAGAACACTGCCTTCATACGAATCAGAGAAAGCGAGTCCTTCCTCAAGAGCCCGGCCTGCCCCTTGCCAGAGGATTGGCACGGGGACCTTAGACATCTTGGAGCCCTGTGCAGTGAGTGGTGCCCTCTAGATGTGTGCAGCGCAGCTTCTGCTTAGCGAACAAAGCCTCCTTTTTATCAGAAGCTGCCCTGTGAGAAGAGCCAAGGCTATGGTCCGGGGAAGAGCATACGGGATTCCAGGAATTGACTTCCTCATTTTTCTTTCAAAGGCCATGAGACAAAAGCCATGCTGAACAACAGCGGCCCACGGTACAAGCGCAGCCAAATCGAGCGGCGGATGAACACAGACATCTTCTTCTGTATTGGGATCCTCTTCTTCATGTGCCTCTGTGGAGCTATAGGTATGGAATGTTCTGGGGGCAAAAGCATGTGGTGATCCCATTGTCTCTTTGGGCAACTTGCTTTTATTCTCTAAGCCTCAGCTTCCTCATCTATAAAATGGGAGGAATGAGAGATATAGGAATGGGATGCCATGGAGGGAAACCACAAGTAAAACCTCCTCAAAGTAGTATGCACACCTTACATAGTAGGAATTTCATGTAGAGATCATCTGACCACGGGAGAATGGCAAGGTAAGGAGCAGTGCGGAGGGCAAGAACAAAGAGGCAGGGAAACAGTCGTTCCCACCAGACAAGGGGCTACAGATTGGTACCAATGAGTTCCCTGTTGTTGCTATAAGAAACTGACATGAACTGGCTCCAAGCCACACAGAGCACCAGGCACTTCTAGAGACAAAGGCCGGAGAATTGCAAGTTTTAATCCAGCCTGGGCAACGGAGACACTGAACAAGACCCTGTCTCCAAACGAGAAAAAGACTGTGGTTGTAGCTCGTGGTACAGTTGTTGGGTTCTGTTCCCAGTATCAAAAGAGAGAAGGAGACAGACAGACAGACAGACACACACACACACACACACACACACACACACACAGAGAGAGACAGAGACAAGGAGGGACAGAGAGAGACAGAGACAGAGGAAGGGACAGAGACAGAGGGGAAAGAGAGACAGACAGAGGAAGGGACAGAGACGGAAGGGGGAGGGGAGGGGGAGGGAGGGAAGGGAGAGAGAAAGAGAGAGAGAGAGAGAGAGAGAACCCATTTATTCTGGGTCAGCTCTGGAAGTAAGAAGTCCCAAATCCATTTCTCTGGGTTAGGATTAAAATACTAGCAGGCTGGTCTCCTCCTGCCCCCATGCATACATCTAAAGGCGATCCCCAGGATGCTAAAAGAGAACCCAGAAAGAACCGAGGAAGAAATCACACCGAGGCCCCACCTCTAGTACCCTACCCAGGGAGCAGCACTGCCTTAGAATTGCAGCATCACTTCTGAAAGCCAGAGGTAATGCTGGCCTCAGAGAGGTCTAGCATGCACCACAGTGACCACAGGGGACTTTGTATCAAAGAGGGCCTGGAGTTTGTGCCTCATGTATTTTCCAGATGAGTGTAAGCAACAGTGTGAGGCAGAAACCAGCTGAGAGCACTGGGCTTGGTGGATTTATTGTGCGTGGGTGCGGGCAGGCAGAGGACAAAAAGGTTCTATGTAGAGGACAAAGAGAAGCAGGCTTTTCTATAGAGTTTGAAAGAAGGCCAGAGGGGAAGATCTTAGCATCACTGGTCACAGTTCTTGGGTGTCTCATGCCTCAGTGGGCAAAGTCCTTGAGGCATCCAGTGTAAATGTTGGGGTGTCTTCAGATATCTCCAGGTATTCTGAAGATTCCAGACTCCCTCTTAGCTCTTTAACAATGTCCTGTGTGCGCCAAGGTCACCAGCTCTGACTTGAGAACAATACCTCTGCCAGCAGACAGGGAGAGTCACGTCTGAATTGAACCTTACAAGACTCTAGCACTATTGCAGGCAAGGGCAGCCATGGGTGCACAGAGTACCCAGAGTGGGAGGGCGAGGCCGCAAGAAGACAGCCATCATCCCCTACCACCCACACGGCCCTCTGTGCCCACAAGGGCCATCGCAGAACTACTTGCTGCCTTTGCCTTAGGACAAGTATTCCAGCCCTGTCAAAGCTGAAAGGACCACTGAGACCCCCTCGCTGTGTCTCCAGAGAAAGAAAGTTAAGGATTAAAAGGCCACACAGAGAGACAGGCACAGACAGCCTGCCTAAATTAGCTTGGCAGATTTCCTAAAACAGTAATCAGACAGAGCTCATGGAGGAGGGGGACAGAATTCTACTGAAGAATGACAACTCCTACATCAAGTAGGATTCTGTTGGTACCTCATGAAAGCAGAGCCCTGGAGGATAAAAAAAAAAAAAAAAAGCTCTCCATTGCAGTCCAGCAGCACTTGGTTCCTTACACATGTGCCTTAATTTTGTCAGAATGGCATTTCTTTTTTCTTTGCCCCCCGATGGCCTCTTCTGGCCTGAGTTCTCTCCCCAACCCCTGCACCAGCCCATCTCCAGATTCCTCAAGTCCTCCTCCCCTCCTCCTCCTCCTCCTCCTCCTGGTCCTTCTCTTCCTTGCAGACTTCTCTGGCTTCACCCACGTCCTTCACTGCTCCTCTGGCGTGCAGGGAACCTTAGGTTGTGCCAGGTCATCTGCTCTGTGTCACCTTCCCATAATGTCATGTCTGAAAGTCTCCTTGTTCCTGCTACATGTGATGGCACTTGGCCCAATTTCATGGGCAAAGACGTGTCTCTGGGCTGGGCGTCAGCACGCCCTAGGGCTTCCTGTCCTCTCTAGTTCCTTCCCTGGAGCTGAGAGCATGCTACAGCCGAGTTCTCTACTCTCACTGTCACCATATGGAGCAAGTACAGATGAGGACCCTGAGGTTTAGGAAGCTCTGTGGCAGGGGCTGGGTAGACCTTATCTTGCATCATGTACAGGTATCAAGTGTTTTCAGCTCCTTTGCAGAGGTGGAAACAATGTCCCCTATGTAACAGACTTTATCAAAATATAAGCAATCCCTATTCTAGTCTCCTCTGGTAAAATAAGTTTAATGACCATCACTCAATCAATTGATTAAAGTATAAACTATATAAAGGACCATGGTAAAGCCAGCAGACACTCTCAGCTGAGTTGGAAAGAGAAAGAATGGGTCCTCTGGAGCACACCAACTTCCGGGAAGAGGTTGAGGGAAAATCTTTAAAGGAAATTTGACCTCACCCCCAGCTCCGCTTCTTCCTAGGTCACAGCCTCTGGAATGCGACCTTTGAAGAACACCCTCCCTTTGATGTGCCAGATGCTGATGGCAGCTATCCTTCCCCAGCCCTCGGGGGCTTCTATATGTTCCTCACAATGATCATCCTGCTTCAGGTAGAAGTCTTCCCAACCCCTACCACTTTGAAAAAATAAGAAAAGGCAATGCTGGCCCCAAGAAGGAAGGAACTGACTTTGATCAGGAAGAGGTGGTTGCTGGGTTCTTAGGGATCTTTGTAAGTGTTCCCATTGGAGGACTCCCCGCCTTGGGGAGAGAACCCAGCCCTTCAGACGTCCGCTGGGTGGAACTGGTGATCAGGCTTTGCTGTTGAGGAGCAGAGTCTATGATTGTGACCCAGTCGGTGCTTTCCCTGCGCCTGATGCAGAGCAAGCAGGCTGCTAGTGACCTAGGATCAAAGGAAAATGAGGTAGCGCGGAGTTACAGAGAACTCCACAGCTCCAAGCACTGAGACACATAAAAAGCAACTCACTGTTTTATCATTCCGTAGATTGAGGACTGGAATAGGAGAAGAAACAGAAACAGCACAGGGCACCGACAGACTCGAAGGGGTGCGGCAGCACGTGTCTTTAAAGCTGCAGCTCCACAAGAAAATAGTCTGTACAAAGATGAGAGGAGTTGTAGTTTTGCTTTGGTGAGGCTCCATCTACATTAAAGCTCTTGTAGTGTTTGAAGGTGCTTCACTGTCCCCCTAAAGATCAGACACTTTCAAGCATTCGGTCATTCATTTACCCAATTAATTATTTTTTTAAAGTCAGAGCATAATTGTTCTCTCCAGAGACTTGGCCAGTAATTTCATATCTGCTCGAAATGAAAGCCAAAGTCCTTGGCCAACTAAGTGACCCAGACTCTGACCTGACCCTGTCCCCATCTCCCACCTCTTCTCTTCTTGTTAACTCAGGTGCAAAGCTTGTTCCCTGTTCGGGGTGGTGCTCAGACGTGTAGGCCACGCCCACTACCAGGAACTCCCCGCCCACAGATAACCTCTCACCCTCATTTCTTCACGCCCTACTCAAAGGTCCTGGCCTATAAAAAGCGTCCCTCCCACCCGTGATGCTTTGCCCTCTGTCTTTGTTCTTTGTCATAAGGCTTACGGCCATCCCACATGGATTTGTTTATTTACTGTCACTGAAACCAATGTGAATTCTTTAAGGCCAAGGATTTTTGTGCCTGGTGACTCCCATCTCTAAAAGTTCAAACAGCAGCCAAGACAAAGACAGTACTAGATAAACACTAGGTATTGGATTAGTGGACAGCAATCACCAATGAGGGCAATTCACTGTGAAAGTGGACGGTGGACTCTCCATGCACAGGCCTGGGGGTGGACAGAGAGTCCGGGAGAGGCACTAAAGCTCCTTCATTGACAGTGACATTGATATTGCCAGTAGTGAGTAACTGTTGCATCCAGACATCCTAAGTTGAAGGGCTTCTCTCTTTCAGCTTCACCCCAAGAAGGACAGTGTGACCTTTAGTTGACCTCTAACTTTTCAAAAAGCATACTTCCTATGAACCCATCTCTGCTTTTAATGACATGCCTTTGCTGCACAGGAGAGTCCAGAAGCAGGGAATTCACCCGGTTGCTGACGCGGTGGTGTCTCTGTCCTCTCAGATACTGATCCCGATCTCTTTGTACGTATCTATTGAGCTGGTGAAGCTTGGGCAAGTTTTCTTTCTGCACAATGACCTTGACCTATACGATGAAGAGTCTGATCTGCCCATTCAGTGTCGAGCCCTCAACATCACAGAAGACCTGGGCCAGATCCAGTACATCTTCTCGGACAAGACAGGAACCCTAACAGAGAACAAGATGGTCTTCCGCCGTTGCACTGTCATGGGCAGCGAGTACTGCCACCAAGAAAATGGTATGAGGGCTCCTGTGTGCCTTCCTAGCTATCAAAGAGAAATGCCCTTTTCTCCTCAAAAACGAAAAAAACACAAGTCCCATTCTTCCCATGTGACCTTGGGGGTGCCCTATCAAGCTCCTTCCTAATACCCAGTCTTCCTTGTCTCAGACCCGTGCTGCTGTTACCACCTCTGAATTTGCACTGGCTCTCAAAGGTTTTTAAGAGGGACCCCCATCATCTGGTAGCATTTCCAACAGAGGATGATTAGGTCTGCAATGAGGATGATCATGCACCGGGTCCATAGCCAGATCTTAGGAATTCCACAGGTCACCTAACCTGACAGGTCAGGGTGGGTCTAGATTGACACACCCGGTCAGCTTTGCACAACTACAAAATGCCTTCCATACTAACTAGTGTCTTGGGTTTTTCACTCTGGTGACATTTTGATTTAGGACATAGGGCTATAAGACCCTGGACTGTCATGGCACATGACTGAAGGTGGCTCATAAAACTCACTTGATACGTTCAGACATCCTTGAGGTGGGGGAGACAGAGAGAGACAGACAGACAGACAGACAGACAGACAGAGACAGAACTCTCACGAGATCATCTATTGTTTTGGTTAAAAGATGGATGGAGAAAGAAAGAGCTCATAAGCGGCCACGCCCCCTTGCCAGGGTGATCATTTGCTGTATGTGTGGGAGCTTTGAATCTCTCTTTAATAACAACAGCTACTATTGCCAGTATTTAAGCTGATCACTTTCTTGCAGTGTATCATTAAATGTTCAAATCAGCCCTATGAGTGAGGTGGGGTTTTTTTCCATAAACTGTAATAGAGGAAATAGACAAAGATGACATCACAGCTCAGAGTCCCATACCCAGAGGGTAATGGGGTCTGGATGTGAAGCTGGGGGACTGAGCTGCACCCTCTTCTCCCAAGCTGTAGCCCCATTGCCAGTTTCCCATGGCAGCACAGATCCTTCCTAGGCCCCTCCCCTCGCCCCACTATCTAGCATCTTCCTAACCACACTCCCACCAAGGCATGACCATATTTTTCTTGCAGCCAAGCGCCTGGAGACCCTAAAGGAGGTGGACTCAGACAGCGAAGAGTGGGCCCAGTACCAGTGCCTGTCATTCCCAGCAAGAAGGACCCAGAGGCCAGCAACCCTGAGAAGCCAAGGTGGTGCCCAGCCTCTGAGGAGGAGTCAGAGTGCCCGGGTGCCCATCCAGGGCCACTCCCGGCAGAGGTCCATAGGGTACTGTGACAACGCACAGCCCCCTGTGGCCTTCAGCAGCTCCATAGTAAGTCCCAGTCCTTCTGCTTTGAATGACAACCGTCTTATTGTGGGAAGAGAGGGGAGAGGAAGCTGGGCTATGGAAAAGACCTCACAGGCTCTGACAAGCTGCCGGCAGCTTGTGGTCTTGCATGGGGCCCAAAGAAGTGTTTCATCCACAGACAGTTCTTGTCCCCCTTTCAAATGTTCAGTGGTCAGAAACTGGGAGATTCCTTGCTTTCCTTTTTTTAAACGGAATTGAAAATTTTCTCCACATGAAACTAGTGTTTTCTCATGGCAACAACTGGGGTGAATGAAGGAGCTTGTATCACTTAGCCTGGGCACCCAATGTTCACAAACTTCCTCAGTGCTCCGGTTGTCTCCCTAGGGAGCCAGAAGCCAGCCCCAGTCATGTGATGTGTTTTCCTACTGATGCAGTGAAAAGACACAAGAAGTAATTGTTAGGCCCATGTTCTTAAAGTGATAAGGATGTAAGACTCTGTGCATGTTAAGAAAAGAGAAATGATAAATTTGGGGTAGAAATTTAAAAATAAATCTTAAATAATGATGAAGGAAAAAAAATCCCTGTCAGAATTGCCCCGCCCACTTCATTCTCTTAGGTCAGCGCCTCGCCCATGTGAACATCCGGGTACGTGCTCCTGGTCTGGGGCTTTCTTCCAGGGTCACTTTCCTCAGCCTAGCTATCAGTAAAGAGCCAGGTAGCGCATGAAGACACTGAGTTCCACCCGCTATGAACAGCTGCCCCTGGAAACAAATAACCATGGCTGTCTCAGGCTCATCCTGATGCTCTGTTGCCTGAACATGCTCTTTCTCCAGGGGCCACTAAAACACATCATCTGGAATCTTCCGCACTCTCAGAAAAATGCCATACAGAGCCCTAGAAGAGCTATTATCCTATTATTAAAATGTTAAATTCTAAAAATGAACCTTTTCATTCTTTCTCTCACGATACACATGTAACTATTTACATTTAATTTCTTTTTTTTTTTTTTTTTTTTTTTTTTTTTTTTTTTTTTTTTTTTTTTTTTTTT